>BGPR01000424.1:176151-282103 GCA_013235015.1 Araneus ventricosus | reverse complement strand
TTCAAAGCAAAAATCCTAAAATCGTTAGGTGCTGATTTAAATACTCTAAATGAAATGGAAATTTAATCACCTTCATAGTATATTTTAATTCTTCAAGAATGAGTAAATATTTTCTTCCTTTCATATTCATCGTGGTTTTATTTCCTCATCGCATTGTTTTCCAGGCCCCTTCGACATAAAATAATTTTTAACAACATTGATGATTTTCAACAGGACATCTATTTAAAACTTCATAAATAATTTTTTTTTACTAAGAAATACGGCGGGTGATTAGTTAATGAAAATTCGTTTCCAGACGATGGTCTTCTTTCCCGCATTGTTTATTAACCGATCATCGATTTACCATTAATTGTTTCTGGCAATTTGATTAACTTTACCTGAATAACTAAAAAATTACTGAATAAAAATATAATTTCTTCCCAAAAGTTTGTCAATATATTACCTCTAACGTGCTAAAATTACAGATTACCTAGGCAATCTACTAAAGTGATAATGAGCAGATTACGTAGGCAATCTGCAGCGTAATCTGCTAAAATGAGGAAAACTCTTTCATTTTTTTACATTACCTAGTTGATATGCAGATTACCTCGGTAATTTGCACATTATTTTCAAAGCATTCGTTAAAGTAAAAATAAGATCTTTGGTCAAACAGCAACGTTTGTGCACGTCTAAATTTGAGTTCAGCAATTCGGTGTCCGCTTCAATTCTCGGAATTAAAATCGCGAAACAAATTCGAGCACTACCAGACAGAAATTAAGTTGGAAACGGAAGTAGTTGTTCTAGGCACTCGCTGCCGACGCCAAGGAAGTGATGCCGAAAACCGGAAGGAGAAGGAGGATAGAATGGAAAAAAGAGAACCAAGCTTTTTTCAACTTAAACGATTCGATTCGGAGTATGATAGGTGCGCATTATCTAGGTAAAATACGGGAAACACTTCTTTTATAGATTATTGCGCTATGTAACGAAAAAAAAAAGCAGGTAATATGTAGATTTACTAGGTAATGAGCACATTAAAGATGTTTGAATGTTAACAGTAACATGTATACATTGTCCGAAAAAGGTTGAAACTCACTTTAATTTTTCACCAGTTAGAAAAGAGTTTGTACTGTAAATTGCAAAAGTGTCCAAAATAAGATAAGATTACGTTCATACAGTTTTTTTGTAGTGATCAAATTGCAACGAAATGGAAAAAAACAATTAATTGACCAATTTTGTTTGTGCGATCGTATAAAAATAAAAGTGTAGTATTTTGAAAATTAATAGCATGACTGTTTCACCCATATAAGTTTATTTCCTATCTTATTTTGAACATTTTTGCAATTTGCAATGCCTACTTATTTTCAACAAATAAAAAGTTAAGGCGCGATACAACCTTTTTGGAACACCCTTTTGGCAACAGTTGACTATTCCGAATTCCTACGTCAGCTGCCTATGACGTATCTTACGTCACAGCAGGTATCTAAGTTCTACTTGGTTTTACTGTATCTCTCTGGCACTCTCTCTAGCTTCTTCCATTTTGTGACGCCGATGCAGCATGATGTGTTAAGTGTAATAAGATGATCTCTACTCATCTACTGTGATGTTTAGTAAGTTATGAATCAGTTAACTCGAGTAGTTGTGTTTGAACTTTATGTTTTCGTAGACAAACTATTCTACTTAACGTTATACTTATTTCATTATGACTTTAATAAAGAAAGTGTATCTATCGTATGTCTGTTATTTCAATGGCTTCCAACACACCCAGTATATATTTTATAATAGCAGTAATGAGCACCTTTTGATGGTTTCGGATTTTTGATACAGTTTTTGACTTCCATTTTCTTAGGCCCACAATATTATAATTACTAATATAATAGCCCAGATCTGTCTCTCACTGATCAGGTAACGCTCTGACGTCACCAACAATAAATTCGCGCCATAGCACTGCGAGACGTTAAACAGCATTATTTCATTGTTAGAGCACCTAAATTTCAGTAATTTTAAATTTAAAAAGTAATTGTTGTTCTAATTTCAAATTGAATAGCTCTAAAATAGTGAAATAAAATTTGCTATCGATGGGTAAAAAATTTATCTCGCTATGATCCCGAGAAATTGTAAACTATATTAATCATATATTTCAAATTAATTTCCGTTTTTTAATGGAAAGTAGTAAATCACGTCAGTGGTATATCATGCCCGTGATATAGTTTGGACGCCACGATGCATCTGATTATTTATTGCAATCGTGATGATATAATTTGATAATATTTTTTGGCAACGTTTGACAAGAAGAGAAGTGCTTTGTTTTGATTAGAATTTCGAAATAGAATTCCTTTGAAATTTTAACTTTTGACTTATGTTTGACAAGATGAGAATTTCATGGTAATTGAATTATAATAAAATTGTTAAACAACGAAAAATACTTCACACGGAATGTTGTTTACCAATAGGTTTTTTGAATAAAGAAATATGTAAATAATATGTAAATAAAAAATATTTCCTGTCATAAAACATATGTTTATTTTATTTGTTTTCAATCAATGTTAAACATTTCTCTCACATATATATCTAATGAAGAGGCAATTTGCACCCGTCATACCATGACGGGTGACTTTTTAGTTTTTAATAAAAGGTTAAAAAAGGAACTTACAATAATTCAGAAATCAGTTATGAAGTAAACAAAAGGGCTGTATATCAATTGTCAGAATTTTGTTCCAGAAACTGTACATAGATGTATAAAAATTCATACTTCTTACTTTCAGTTTCACGTTTCGTGTAAATTTCCTTTCTTGTCTGTTCGCTGTTGTCCCTGCAAACCAGTGGTGTAGTAACAAAATAAACAGTCCCGGAATGTTCTAAAAGCAGTGCCGGAACGCTCTAACCTGGGTGACAAAAATCCCTCTGTTTTAAGGATGTTTTCACAAACTTTTTTTTAACCATTTCTCTCGGAAAAACGGCAGTCCGGCTCCACTACGCCCCTGCTGCCAACCCTATGTTATCCATCTTTCGTCAATTCATTTCTCCTGTGGCGGCGTCAACAGAGATTCGTTGTTCGAACATGTATTAGTTGTTTGAACATAAAACTCTTTCGCAAAAGTATTCGCTTCCTGATTTGTGCGCAGTAAGAAATATCCACTAACCGATCGCCCACCATATACAAAGATAAAATATTGTGACCTTCCAATAGTTTAGCCTTCAGATTTCGTTTCATATCAGAGATTCAGATGTCCCCATGAACAAAACAAAACGTGTATTGAATTACACACACTACGAGTTATGGACACAAGAATTCGAAAAATCGACATTTAACTAAATATTAATTAATCACAAAAAATCAGAAACAATAATTAAGTATAAAGAAAAAAACAAATCCTTCAAGAATCCAAAATATATTTTTTTCTACTGATGGAATAAATTCTATCAAAAGTTTTAAAAACATAATCAGTTTATGGAAAAATAAATGCTGAAACTGATTGGGAAGAATTAATATTCAATACAATGTAAACAATAGAAAACGGCATTGTGAAAAAATCTTAGAAAAAATCATAAATCTCTGTACCTCTAGGGAATCAAATTTGATATTGCTCAATACATAATTCTTTTCTTAAAATAAATTGCATTTCTACGACGAGTTGTATCAAGTGGAATCTTTATTGAAATTCGAAAACATCTCTGAACAAAATTAATAAAGAATCATCGGAAAAGGATCGCAATTTTACATGAATTTAATATTGCGAAAGCATCTTATTTTAAGCGAAAAAAAGTGGAAGATTTAAAGAATATTTCTTTCGCGATCTTTTTTTTGCTCGTTGCTTTAATTCTAAAAAAGAAAACAGAAAAAGATTAAATTCAAAGCGTGCAGTTGCTTCACCGTTTCTGATTCCAAATTAAAGATAAACAGCATTTCTTAATATACTTCTTTAATAAAGTAGTTATTTTCTACATGAATTCTTTTTGTTAAAAATCAATTGAATGTAAGAAGGAAAAAATATTTAGCAATAATTAAACCACTAATTATTCGAATTCTAAAAAGAATTCGACTATAAAAAGATAAAGAGTGTTTATTTCTTCGCTTGCTTTAAAATATTTTTTTAAGAGAATGATTTTTTAATCATTTGGAATTAGAAATTAAGCTTCTTTATTTTCTCGCATTTAAAAAAAATGCAGTGTTGCTTAAAGAAATATCGAGGGAAAAAATTACACTAATCTAAAATGTGCGAGGTAATGTTTTAATAGGTATCTACGTAACAAGATTAGGTAGTATAAGACAAATGAGTTGAGTTACTTACAAAAAAAATGGTAATCATGGATTCTATATTTTAAAAAATGAAAGTACTTAATTTATAATAATTTTATTGTTTTTATCACCTTTATTTGTTCTGTTTATTGATATTAAGGCTGTTTTTATTGATTGAAAAGAACTCAGTAATTACAATAAAAGCATTAATTTTGAAATCTGTAATGGATTTGATAAAATATTACACCAGGGATGCAATGTATTTTTAATAGTTGTATATATATGCACTGACATTTAATTGTTATATCATCTTATAAAAAAATGTCTTATTTAGATAGATAAATTCGTTAAATAAGTAGCTGAAAATGATGATGCTCCAACAGGAATTATTTGGAATTTAATGCAGGGTAACGAAAAATCTATTTTGATAACAATTTATAATTAAAATCAACCCTTTTTCAGATATATTCAACTCTGTCGGCGCAAACTATAGAGTGATTCAAAAGTGTTCCGACAAAATTTAAAAGTTGGTGAATAATGCAGAAACAAAGCTGTTTTACGTAGGAATAAGCGAAAACGTTATGTGTGAGCGTTAGAGATGCAAGAAAAATAAAAAATGAGTGAATGCAGATAGTTATTTATTTATTTAAATTCTCGCCGTCTCCACTTACCCGAAAGAGTCTAAGGCACATGTAAGCCGGCAAGGAACAAATAAATGTGGATATGTTATATATAGCAGGCTTTTGAAACAAAGTGCGCATTATGCTGCAGAAGGTTCTGCTTTTGTCTGCTACAACACAAGCTCACAACGACGATTTTATGATGGAGTTCAAAAGAAGTTCAAGTATTCTATATGTCTCAAAGAAATGTGCTTCTGCTTCAACAACTCTCGTTAAGAGGATCTTATCAGACGTTGCAGTAATAGCGTACCAAATTTTTTGAATCATTCTCACAGAAAGAAATCATTGGCCTACATGTTGGTGGGAATGATGACAAGGTGATGAGTCCGCAACAGGTGAAGGCTCGAATTACCGAATTCACTTTAGATCTAGCAACTTCCTCAAGCAGGCACATATTACGTTCCGCATAAAGTTCCTATGTAAAACTGATTTGTTCTAATACACCTAACTTAACCCTTGAAATTTATTGGAACCCTTTCGAATCACCCTGTATAGCAGATTCTAATCTTTTTGCTAACAGAATTTCTCTATCGATGATGCTTGTCGATCCCTTATAGTTAATAAACTCTTTTTGTTAGAAAATGGGCAAATATTTTGTACCTTGTCCGATCAAGAGACTACACGAAGCAGCATCAAGGGAGATATTATATTTAGCAGTGTTTCCCAATATGGGGCCCACGCCCCACAGGAGGGCAATTTCATTCTTAAGGGGACAGTTCGAAAATGGACTTGTACGCATTTTAAAAGCAACCGTCTACTGTGATTTACTGTGATCTAAGTGCATATAAATTGCCAGATCTAAACGGCATATTTCTCTTTAGGGCCTACTCTCTGAATAATTTTCAAAAATATATATATAGAAGTTTTTAATCCCGCAACCTTTTCAAAAAAAAAAGTGAAATTACAAAAAATTATTTCGGTTTTCCATTATATGTTTTGAAAATTTACTTACTGTATTTCCCAACAGTATCCTAGTGATTTCTTCCTAAAATCTATCATTAAGCTTCTTCAGAAAATAATTCAATTTTTGAATATTAAAAATTATGTATAGGGGAATGGCGGGTAGTATGGTCCATCTAGTGTTCTTAGGACCTGCGGGTAGATAGCAACCCATTATTTTGCCTACAGCACAGCCATGTACAAATACTGGTTGACGTAACTGATCCGTTTGATTCGTCAGGAAATTTTCTTTGTTTGTGACCCTATAAGTGACTGCTTCGTATAATTTTTGAAGACTCCTTGCACTTTTACGGATAAGAATAAAAGTATGAAACTAGTGTTATTATTTAGTTTACTTTATTTAGATTAGGTTGTGAAAGTTTCATCTTGTTGCCTTTAACCAACTTAAGCCGCCACCATGTTTTTCTTTTCAATGTTCGGTCCGGTAGTATGGACCATGTGAATAAAACATACTTTTTACGAAAAAATGCCTAAGTTCAAGAAGAGGCCTGAAGCCGAGGGTCGAGGAGTGATTTTCGGATGTCTTGAAACTTGCAGTTGCAAGGGGTATGGTGGTCTAGTGGTAAGGTAACGGCTCTGGGGCCGGAGGGCTCCAGGATTGACACCGGATTCCACCAAAACTCCGCCGTGCCTGTTTCACATTAAATCATACGCAGTGATCAAAAGCCCTGCCAATGGTGAAGCGCGGAAGTCTGGAGAGGGGAGGGGTGTCATCTGACCGCGGTTCAAAATTACAAGGTGCGTCCCAAAATAGCCCTCGTGTTGCTTCAAAACGGGATGTTGATATAACTAAATTTCAGTTGCTAGTGTTTTGGAAAATAAATTGTCTGAAAGGTTGCATCCGACCATTACGGTGCGCTTAGAAGTACACTGCAAAGAAGAAAAATTAATTCAATAACTAATGACTAACTAAGATTAAATATCTAATAAGATAACGCTAGAAATGCAAGAAAATTTCTTTCTATTATTATAATTTGGCTACAGAATCAAAATATATATCCATTTGTAAAAAATCATTCGTTTTTATTTTAAACTTTTTAGTATGGCCGCCCATACTACATACACGGCATATTTAAATTTTTGTAAATTATCGACTTAAAAATTAGTGGTCATATGTAATCTGCATAGCTTAGATAAATTTCTTTAATATAATCAACATGAAGAAAAGTGTTCAAAGAAAGGTTTTGAACAGTTATAGGTCATTCCAGCTAAAAATATAAATCTCATATTAAATTTTCCTTAAGTGGCTCATACTACCCGCTGTTCCCTTAAGACTTTAAACTATCATCTGATATTATAAATTGCCGTCTTGGTGCACGTTAGGGACCAAACATACTCCCGATGGTCTGATTCGAAAGCTTGGGAAGGGGGACAGGGGTGTAGTGGAAGCAGAACGCCGTTCCGGCACTGCCTTATTTTTTTTTTTTTTTACCAGAAATAAATAAGAAAAAAATGTGAAAACGTCCTTAAAACAGCGAGAGTTCCGGCACTGCTTTTAGAGTGTTCCAGCACTGCTTTTAGAGTGTTCCAGCACTGCTTTTAGAGTGTTCCAGCACTGCTTTTAGAGCATTCCGGCACTGCTTATTTTGCGACTACACCTATTGATGGGGGGAGGGTTCCCGCCCAGCGACTACACCTATTGATGAGGGGAGGGTTCCCGCCCAGGTGTCGTCCTCAACATTTGACCACAGCTCAAAATTACGAGGTCGATTCCTCAATAGTTTTCAGTTAGCTTGAAAACGGAATGTTGTCCTAATTAAATTCGTTTAACTAATCAATCTTCATTTTTTTCTCAAAGCTAATTTTGATAAAAGTAGAAAAAAACAGCAGAGATTTTATAAAATAATGTCTGGTGATACTTAATCTGACATTGAAAAACACCTTTTTTCTCTCATGAAAACTGTAGCATTTTGAATGCTTGATTTAGAATCAATCATCGATTAATTCAGATGGTATACAATTTTCCTTACTACCTCTCATGTTAAAACATATACATACTGGTTAACGGAAATATGCTGGTTCATCCAACTCCAAATCATTCGTCTTTTTCACTTTTCCACGTTTCTGAATTCCTCACAGGCGATCATCATTCGAGTAATTAATTCAATTAGCTGCGAAATTATTGAACAATAGAAGCAATGTTTGAAGGGCGTGATTTATGTTGTTTACATTGCTAAGCTGCACGAGATTGGATCATTTTCCGATAACTTTACAGCTATCGTGTAATTCCGATAACATCAGCTCACAGGTTTCCGAGATTTGATTCGCTCAACACAAACTCGAGTGTCGGAAACTTCACTCGTATATTTAATGGACAATTATTAGCAACACTGGGTTTCTGTGTTTTGCTTCAAAAAGAGATGTTTTCCATATTAACACGTTTAAAGACATTTATTAACATGAATTTACAAGTTGCAAGCTAATCGCAATGTTTGTAGATAACCATTATATTTGAAATATATTTGATATTAGACAGAAAGTCTTTCTAGTGATACCATGAACTCTTCTGTTATCATTAAAGTTTTCTTGTTTTAGTTATATAATTTATTTCAAAATTTTTCTTATTCTTTAGGTTGCTAAGAATAATAAGGTTTCTGGTGTGCTTCCACTTCATGTCCATCTATATCGATTACAAAGAATCATAATGATTTTAGATACGGGGACATGGAGTGGTTTTATATATATTTGATATTAATATTTATCATTTTATAATTATATCATTCGATTATTCATTTTCAAAACAATAATTATGAATCTGACAACAGCTAAAAATGTTTTATTTGTAATGTGGTAACACTATTTTAAGTGAAACAAACTTGAAACAGAAACGGAAGCTGTACTTCAAATGATGCTTAATAGAAGGTAATCTTTCGGAAAATATTCTAATTTAATTTTATACAATAAATAAAGGACATTTAATTACACCACAACCCCGGTTAACCGAACTAAAGTGGGGAAGCCGTTTCGGATAACGATTTTTTCGGTTGAACCATGAACATCTATTACTATTTTGTATCTAATAACAGTATAGTATGTAATTTGTTTTGAGTGCAAAACGAATTTAAACCTCTCTTTGTGGCTACACTTACGTTCTTAATTAAAATTAACCCTCTGTCGGACGCAATGTTCGCAGCCGCGAGTTTGGACGATATGCGCCAGACAGATACAGGTAAACAATATTGTAATTGATATTTTTAATACCCATTAATTTTAATTTTAGCATTCTAAATTAATCACTGGCCTTCTTGAGGAGACTTAAAAGGGGGTAAAATGGGGATATAATTGCAAAAAAAGTCTCGCCTTTGCGATTATTTCCGTGTAGTACAGTGCGACTTTTTAGGATTTGCGATTTCAGAGGCATTTCGGATAACCCGGGTTTCGGTTAACAGGGGTTTTATTGTATCTATCTGGTGACATCATTCACAGCAGCCACAACATTGACATATTACATCTCATTTGGGATTGTGTTAAAAACTGACTTTTGAAAACAAGGGAACATTTCTGGAAGTAGCTTCCCACTCATAAGAGTTCAAAAATTATTATTAAAGCAAAATAATGCGCCGAGGTGAATGAAGATTCAGACACAACAGATTACCTTCTTAAACAATCTTTTGCTTGCAAGTGATTAGTTAGTTACTGAGTGGGGTAATGAAAATTTCGCGAAACCGCTCAGTAAAATAAAATTAATAGGCTTGTTCTTTGCAATGAATTTTAACATGTTGTGTTTCTTATTTTAATTAGAAAGCAAAGAAACTATCCTAAGCATGACCCCGAACGTACGAAAATGCAGGTGCAGTCGCACACATCTGAAGTAAGTTTTCGTTCTCAATACAGTAAAACCCCGATTAATCGAACTCGGATTAACCGAAACCCGAGTTATCCGAAATGCCTCTGAAATGGTAAAAAAAAGAAAGGAGAAAAAAAAAAACGTTTTGTACTGCACGGAAGGTGAAACTATTTTGCAACGATATCCCCACTTTTTTCTTTTAAGCCTTCCCGAGAAGGTCAGTGATTAATTTTAGAATGCTAAAATTAAAATTAATGGGTATTAACAATATTAATTACGATATTGTGCCTATCAGGCACATTGCGCACGATGGAGGGTTAATTTTAATGAAGACCATAAATGAGAAGAAGAATAATTTTGAATTCGTTTTACACTCAAAATATTTCAGAATTAAATACTGTAATTAAATACAAAGTAGCAATAGATGCACATGGCTTAACTGGAAAATTCGTTATCCGAAACGCCCCCCCCCCCTAGTTTGGTTAACCGGGGTTGGACTGTATATATATTTAAGTTCTGTTTCTATACAAAAAAAATATTCTAAAATGTTTAATAAACAAACAAATATTTAAACATTTAATAAAGAATTAGTGTCCTTCATTTCTTTATCTTAGCAGCTTTAAGTGCAATAAAAGAAATTTATCATGTTGCTCCACTTACGTTATTATTCATTTATTTTTTGTCTTCTACAATAAAGACATTGTGTAAATAAATTTTGTGTTTAAATTGCTTTTGAATAAAAGTTTCCCTTTTTTTTTCTGAAAATATCAGTGTCATAAGGCTAAAATCTATCTTAATTACAATTTTGTCATAAATCAGCGTACGTAAAAACGTTCACTAATAGCCACGCACGCAGAGATGATTTTTAAAGGGTATTACCAAAATTTAAGGCATCTTTTGGAGCATGTATTGCAGAACTTCTGAACATGTTAAACAATGGGTCATGACACCAAATGGGTCTGAGGACTGAAATATAATGTTGGGACGTGAACTGTTTCTAGATGTTTTTTATATTCTTCAGTAACTGTAAAGAAGAGAAATTAAAGACCATCATTTTGACTTTAAATAGTTCATTACAATTTGTAGAATAATCCTTGTAAATTCGATTTCTTTTTAACAATATTTAATAGTTAATGCTTCATTTACGTTTTATTTTCAAATTTCCAAAAATTATCCACTTTGGAAAAAGGAATCGCGAGCGAAAATAATCTCAATAGCTCTATTTTATTAAAAATGGCCATGGGCAAATGCCATTTTCTGACAAATTTTACCTAAGAATTTTTAATTTTACCCAAATGCAATGTTTTCAAAAACTTTAACTAAGAACATCAAATAATTGCGTGTATAATTTATGAACTTGGCAGCCTTTAAATTCATGTATTTGGTCAGCCAAAAAAATAGAAGTGAAAACAATGGTTTAGTTAAATTATCGTTCCGCTTTGAAACAACTCGACGGCTACTTCAGGAGGGGTCAGACGACAACTGAGATGGTACACTTTCGTCTAATAATAGGATAACGTTTGACCTTCGACGGATTTAGTGTCACTAGGCACGTACACGGCTGATCTTTCATGGAATCGGGTCTCGAACCCATAATCCTAAGTCACGACTCTACCACGAGACCAGTGACAGTTAGGTAAAAAATTATTTATAGATATCAATGCAATCTCACGGTGCAGTAGCTAATAGCCAACATTAACCCTTTCGATCCTAATGGGCATTACACGTCAGGGAGATTAGACTTCATTCCCTACATTTTTACATGGGTTTTTATGCTTTCAGTGTTCTTAAGGAATTAGGTAATAAAATTATGACTAAAGAAAATAACTCTCAGATTGCAAATGGGGGACTTATGCTTTTGAGCACGCACATTACTCAAGTATCAATTGGTCTCTTTTTTAATTTTACAGTAAGTACAAATATATTTATGCCATACTTAGTGTAAAATAGTTCTTAGTAAGAAATAATTTAGCCTTTTTAGTAACAGATTTAAGAAATTTTGAAGCTGTAAAGTTATTTCCCTGACATACGACAGGAAAGAGAGTTTTACAGGAATAGTCCCAGTCGACTATACGATGGGGATATATTGTCCCAGGAAATTTGGAGGAAACGGGAAAAGTGAAAAACTTTAAATTCATAGTGTACTTCTTTTAAGTATGTCAACATTAAATTAAACAACTTTTAATAGTTAAATTTTAATTACGCAAAAGTCGGGTCGAAAGGGTTAAAATGCATTCACACTAAAAAGAAAATATTATATAGCGGGGGAAAAAACGCGATAACCAAAGGATAACCTCCAGAACCTACAAAATTCCAAAATTTTCCTCCTCTGCATAACTTTGAAGAAATAATGGAGTCAATTCATGCGACGTCACAGTCATCTGAAAAAATCGAAATAAGAAAGCTTGTCATGCAAAGATTAAAAGTCGGCTAACGTTGTTTCAATTTCAGTTCTAAAATGTAAACTTTTCTCCGCGCATTTTTGAAACATGCAGTTTCACCGAAACATGGTAAATAATTCATATGATATTTCAGTCACATGATAAACTAACTGCGCATGTTTATCAACTAGCTATGCGTTCTTTCAGGCTGTTTTGTGACGTCTCATCCTTTTACTTTCTGCAGTCCCACTGGGGGACATCACGAGAATGTGGATGAGAAGCCACCGGATAAGTAAGGGGCTTCTCACTTCCCTTCTGGGTATAGTAATGGTGGTGTGGTTGTGTTTGCCCCATCTCCGATGATAGGATGCAACTCCTAGAGGGAGGGGTTGGTCCATGGGCCGGTAATGATCATTTTTGTAACTGACCAAAGTACCCGTGTTCCTGTTGCGGTGACCCGATCATTCAAATACACTGGACAGCTTCGAGGCAAGCCGGAGTGATTTCGATTCCCTTTCTGCAAGATGCACCATAAATTAAAAACTAAACTGCCGCGTTGCATTTGATGTGTATTACGCCAGGATGATTTGATTCCATTCAGAGCCGTTTTATTTATATAGGTGACAATATTACAAACGCCCTTTTCAATTGCCTTCATTTAGTATTGGTTCCTCCTTTCCAAAATTCCGAGCTTCCAGAAAAAGTTTCTTGAATTGTCAATGGTAACCCTGAAATTTTTTATGTCTTTCCAAATTATTTTGAAGAGTCTCCTTTGTTTTTTCATTGTCTTAAAATTATTATAGTATTTTCTTTAAAAATTAAAATATAGTAAAACAATTTTATTTAAAAAATAAATTCTTCGTAAATCTTTTACCCGTTGTTTACCCATGAAAATGCACCACCCTAGATTTTGACACATTTTATACACGAGGCTGATGCAGTCGCTTAAAGGACGGCGCAATATGAAAAACGATGTTCCAGTCATGCGTTCAAATTGCAAACTGATGAAAAGCACAGAGAAACTTAGATTAACCTTCACTCTTAACCGTCAGTTTCTGTTAACCTTCATAGTCTAAAAAATGTCAAAAACAAAGACATATCTCTAAAATTGCCCACGGATTATTTTTATACCCTATTGTATAACAGTGGAAGCGACTGTACCGTATGATGTCTAAAAGTAACGTAGGTTTATAGTATCACAATACAGTTCTGTACATTACTAATCTTGTATTGAATTTTATATTGATCGTTTGGAAAATTAAGCACAATATGTATTATTTATTCACTTTTAAAGCAATTTATTTTCGTCCCAAACCAGCAGCGAAATCACGCTAGTGTGCATATGTATTAACCCGAGAGGACGCGCGAGGGTCATTTTATGACCCCAAGTCCGCCGAAAATTCCGATTCCTAGAAAACTAGCCACTTGTTCATTCCTTTCTTATCAGCAGCCGAGTTAGTCACCCCCCTGCATTTTTTTGAGTATTTAGAAAGCATTTTCGTAATTTTTCGTCCCCTAATACACGTTTGATAAGTTATTGGGGTTATTGAATGACCCCGTGAATCTTTCCGTTCGGTCCACAGACCAGTTATTTCACGTGGCTGATACGGTCAGCTCGTTGTTTTCTTTGCCTAATTGAAGTATTCACCCGTTTCTCACAATGCTGACTCCATACGAAAAAGAAATGGAACGTGTATATCAACTTTTTGCTGAAGTTGAAACTGATGAAGATCCAGATTTTGACAATGGACCCGAGGATGTTTTAGAAGATAATTTTTCAGATCATGAGTTTCAGCAAACATGATACGGAATCAGAAGAGGACGGAGATTCTGGAAATGAAGCTGTGAATAAATTGGTATGGTTTTCATCAAGAGGGCACTGAGTGGAGAAAAACAAAATTTAAGCAGAATATTTTTTTGTCAAAATATTGTGTCGCGCTTACCTGAAACAAAAGGACAAGGGAAAGATGCGACAAGCCCCGTGAAGAGTTGGTAGTTAGTCATCAACGATAACATGATACATTTAACTGTAGAGTGAACAAATATATTTATCGAGAAATGCACACCAAACTTTTCACGTGAAAGAGATGAGCGAAAAATGAACCTCTAAAAATCCGTGCTTTATTAGTGGATAATAATGGAGTAGATTTGATTTATGTTAAGCACTGCATTCTCAATGTCTAAAAGTCAAAAGCGTCATTTTTCCAACAAAAAATATAATGTTTTTAACAGCGCAAGGGTTGAATTTAAGTTTGGGGTCATTCTATGACCCACGCGCGTCTTAGCGTTCGCTAAGGAGTCGTACGTCTTCTCGTGTTAAGAAATTTCTGTTAACCATCTATTCGGTTATCCGTCTCAGCCCTGGTCCGGACGGTTAATCGAAGTTTTACTGTAACTTCTTTTCAACAGCATTATTTGCCCACTTTAAATTATTAAGGCCATATTCACAAAAAAAAGTAAGAGGTGCGTTTGCATTGGTCACTATTATAAAATCAAGATTTTGCTCACTTGTTCGATTTCCATCTCATCAGATTTTAAGTGTTTTCTTCGTGATTAAAAAGATTTCGGAAAGAGATTGTGTATGTATTCCGTATTCAATATTCTCAGGAATGATGAAGTTTAATTTCAATCTAAAATTTCCGGAAACAAAACAGATTTAAGGAGCATGGTGGTAGTGGTTTTCCACCAGTGGCGTAACTAAACAGTATGGAGGCCCCCAGCAAATGTTTAGAATGGGACCCTTAGAAAATTAAATTCATTTCACTGAAACAGATCCTCATGCAGTGTAGAAGCCAGGGGCAACCCGAAGCCAGGACAACTAATTACCCGTCGCGCCAAAGCGGAAAAATGGTTTAATAGACACGAGAGCTCCGAAAAACGGCAAATAATTTTTCTTTCATATTGGTGTCCCTTCCCTTATCCTGAATAATACCTGGGACCTTCTTCAGAACATGTAAGATAATGTAAGATTTTACAGCTAAAATGCCAAGAAAAGTGAATTTTTCAACAAAACTTAAAATACTGTACTAAAATAAAGATGATTTTTTTAAATAAATAAGTTGAATAGATTATTTGAATTTCAGTAAGAGCACTATATAATCTTCAATTTATCTAATTTGAAGTTTAAAAATTATCATCATAATATTATTAAAGCATAGTTGCAGATAAAACATGTATATTTCTAAGTAAAATTTTGTTTAGAATGCTCACATTATAGAATAATAAAAAAATACGTTGGTTGTGCGCCATATTGTTGCCCCGCCCGGTTGATAAAGTTACCTCGGACCGTTCCCGATAGAAATTCATAGCACTGGGATTTTACTAGTCTATATAATATTAGAAACTAAACTCCTCACTATCATTAACTATAAAAGTCATTCATTTTTGGAGATACTTAAACCCTTTTTATATTACAAGATGATTTTAAAGGATTTTATAGTTTAGAAGCAATAGAGAAATAATTCAGTACTTATCTACATTTTTATTTGGCACTATTTTTTTTTATAAATTAATAATATTATAAACTTCATTAAAAATTGCTTATTTCTTGTTTTCATTGCATTAGAAATATTCGTTACTTTTCACAATCCAACGTTTGGGCTGTGGGCTGCTGAATCGACAATATTATTACAATATACAACCTGTATTGTTCCATGATTTGGTTTGTGGCACAAGAGCCTGTTTGTAGGGTACTCTTGTTCCAAGGAGTTCCTCAAGTAGGATTTTATTAGTTTTAATTTTGAAAATGAACGCTTGGCACTAGCCGTAGTTACAGGAATCTTAAAATTAACATCACAGCAGCACAAACTTCAGGAGAGCTTGATGACACAAAAAGGTTTTATTATAATTAGTAGATCTACAAATTCCCTAATAGACGAAGATTTGCTATTTCATATCAAAAAAATGATCGAAAACTAAGAATCTCTAATTGTAAATCAGTGGCGTAGGGATGGTAAGTAGCGCCCGGGTCCCGAGATGGTTTTTTCGCTCCCCCAGTTGTCATTGGCGGTTTGGCAATTAAAAATTGCGCCTGAAGGATGGTACTATTTTTTAGCCCTCTCGTCATATTTGGATTTAAGAAGTGATATAAACGCGCTAATATTTTATAATTATTATTAATCCATCGGGAGGGAAAGGCGTTCGGAGCATATGTACTATTTTTATTTAAAATACACACCGGTCCAGCCTACCCGAAAGGGTGTAAGGCCTTTAGCAGACCAGTGGGGAAATATATAAGAAATACAAAAAGTCAAAATGGACACGACACACAAAAAAGCATCACAAACACAGCACATGTGCTTATGCAATTGTAACTCCTCGGGCCGCGCACCCCTTTGAACAGTGTTTCCCAACCTTTTTAGAGCCATGCCCCACCTAAACCTTTGTAAAATTCTAATGCCCCCCATGCAACATATACATAATATTTAATATTCAACAATTGAATTGTTTTCTGAAGAAACTTAAATTATAGGTTTTAGGAAGAAATCACTAAGATACTGTTGAGAAACATAGTAATCTAATTTTCAAAACATATAATGGAGAGCCGAAATTCAGGTACGAAATAATTCTACGTAATTTCATTTTCTTTTGTAAAGGTTGCGGGGATTAAAATATTATTTTATATATATTTTTGAAAATTATTCAGCGAGCAGATCCTAAAAAAAATGTGTCGTTTTGATCTGACAATTTACATATACTAGTTAAATCACAGTAGACAGTTGCTTTTAAACTCTGGACGAGGCCATCTTGAAAATCAAATTGCCCCACATTGGGAAACACTGCCCTAGAATTTTGCCAGTCCTGCCGCCCTATACAGTTATGCCACGAGCTAACAGCATGCCCAACTTGAGCCAGTTATTTTCCATTTTTGAATATAATGTGATAAATTACGTAAAGCTACGATTTCCGCACAATATACTTGATTAATTAACAGTAAAGAAAAAAATAACACACACAAGAAAATTGATTCCAAATAAGTATTTATTGAGCCATGTATATAAAAAAAGGCCTCTTCTACAGCTGATTGGATAAAATAAAGATTCTGAGAAAACCAGCAGAGGAGGCCGAGAGTTTGTTTCGGAAGAACGAATGTGCGCATCCATCTAGAAGTCGGGTAAAAAAAAAAAAAGAAAGATGTGCAGAGGGCGATTTTCTCCATGATATGTCGTCACAATGTATCAAAATATATGGCACTTGAAGAGGGGTCGCAAAACAAAGGATGGAATGGTTCAAGAAATATTGGAATGATCCGAGAGATTCTTTGGTATCAATATTTACATTTTACTTGGAGAGAAATTAGATTTAGATGTTTCAGCACATGGAGATGGATACAAATTCAAAACTGTAAGTTATTCAATTAAAAATTTTTTCACAAATTTCACTTAGTTTAAGATACATGCCAGTAAGACGGAATTAATTTACAACAACAAATTTCGATTTTGTGACAGCATTCAAATCAATAAGAGTCAGCAAGCAGAAAAAGGCACAGAAATCAAACAGTTTGTGAAAAAGAAAAATCAAATCACTTTTTTAAATACCTTGTTCTTCAGTGGCAAATATAAGTATATATGATAATATTAAAACATTACTGATATTACCAGATTGGAATGTCAAGTATAAACATTATGGTTCTCCTTTTTTTTATCGCGATTATTTAAAGTCCTTAAAACAACAAGGCATAATTTACATAAACACACCACGATAAAATATAAACTCTTAAAACATATATTTTATAGATATATACAAATTCATACATAAAGTTTCCAGGCCGATTCTTTCAAGTATATTCCAATATCCAATAAGAGAGCTTAAAAAAATTAAGTCTTGCAAATCAAATCACAGAATGATTGTCCAGAAAAACTGATTTGCAAAATTAATTAAAATGATGTACATATTTTCTTTCTAAATAACATCACAATTTCATTCTCAGAATGATGGTGAAACTGAAATACAAATTGCAGCCTGGAAAATGAAAATGTTATATTTACACATATGATGATTACAGAAATGAAAAAATTTTTAAAATATTTTTTATCATTTTCTTAAATATTTAAAAAATTAATTTACGATCACAAAGACATAATCTCAGAAATCTCGAGCAGTAGTGAGCAAGGCAAAATGAAAAAACCATGAAGACTAGCCTGTTTGGTATGTCGTTGACATTATATTTAGTCCAAGCCACTATTTTTTTGCATTGTGTGATCTGTTGTTAAAATAACTAGATATTAATATTAATACATATTGCATCCTATATATAAAAAAAATTGCCCTTGGGAAAAATTTTCAGACATCGCCATAAAATTAACTTAAAAAGGAACTAAAAAGTTTTCACATTCAAACTATTGTTCACCAGCAGTCTCTTTGGTCCAACTGACATCTTCCACACCTAATGGTCAGACGTGAGTTCTTTGGTCTTTGCTTTGTCTTTTAAGGAGATCATTATATATGTGAGAGAGAGTTTTGTAGACAGTTTTAAAAGGCGGCCTAGCGGCTGGCTTCCTGTTCCAGCAGGCCTTCATGAGGTCGTAAATAGCGGTCGGACAATCGTCCGGACGCTTCAAGATGTTCCCCTCCTGAACATACTTGACGACCTCTTCGTGAGTCATCCCATAGTAAGGCTGGAGAGCGAAAGAGAAGATCTCCCAAAGAACGACGCCAAAGGCCCAAACATCCGATTCCACAATGAACTTATTGTATAGAATAGATTCCAGAGGCATCCATCGTATGGGTATGGCGTCATCTTCCTTTCCTTTATAGTAGTTGGCAGCATAAATTTTCTGCGATAGTCCGAAATCTGATATCTTGACTGTCATGTCCTCGGCGACAAGGCAATTTCTGGTGGCAAGGTCACGATGCACGAATTTCCGTTCGGAAAGATATACCATTCCAGCTGCCACCTGTTTGGCGATGTTTGTCAGTTCCAGATGAGTGAGACGCACATCACTAAACAGATTGCCATTTCCAGTTGTCATGATGTAGTTTGTGGGTGAACAGGATCTGAGGAACTCGTTCAAGTCGCCTTTGCCCATGAATTCGAAAAGAAGGCACATGGGCTTACCGATAGCACACACACCGAGTAATTTGACGATATTGGGATGGTCGAATTCGGCCATGAGGCAGGCTTCGCGTTCGAAGTCACTCTGAAGATCGTCCGAGGCCTCATCCTTCAGCATTTTGACGGCAATCATCGTGAAGTCTTCCCCTTTTATCAATCCAGGGGCTTTCGCTTGGAAAACACGACCAAAAGCTCCCTGGCCTATGTCCCTGATATAGATAATGTCGTTCCGCGGGTATTCAAGCTTTTCCAATTTGGGGTGGAGTTTAGCCTGGGTTCGGTGGTACGAGACGTTGGAAGGAAGTTTGTCTAGGTCTATTTCTACATCGGGATCGTCGCTGTTGCTGCCTAGGTGTGGAGGACGCTCGCTGGGGGATATGTAACCACCAGGAGTAGGCGACATTATCCCGGACTTCTGTCGGATTCGCCTGAGTCCGAGAACAATGGCCAGGAGGATGACCACAGCGGCCAGGCTCAATGAACAGGTCATTAAGATGAATGTTGGGGTGAAGAGAGGTTCGGATGGGGGTTCGAATATGTCAATGATGTCATTGTCCGGCTGAGAAATCTGGCTGCTGTTATCTGGAATGAAATAAAATGCAAGAATCGTGAGATGATATGCCGATATAACATCAAAAATTAGATACCTATAACAGAGTAATGATATTCAAATAGGCAGAACTGAAAAGCCAGTTAATTAAAAAAAGCGAAGGCGAATGTCCCCCTTTCGATACTGAGGCTTCGGGGACATATCAGTAAATATGCTCCTCTTCAGTAAATATATAATTTATTTATTCTATTTGAATTTTTAATGCAAGAAAGAAACATATTCAATATTTATCCTCATCTAAATATATATTCATTCTTAATTTATAATAAATTAATATAAAAGGAAAACAAAATTAGTGTAACTTTATTTTCCTTGCTTTAATTTCAGAATATTTCTCAATTAAATCCGACTAGATATCATAAACTTATAACAGTTTTTGATCTATGCAATACGTAGCTTTTGGTTTTAAGTATGTTGATTTGCTTAAAGACTAGATTTCGACAACCGTAATTATTGAAAGTTTAACGTTTTTTGCAACAAAAATTTGATTACTGAGTAAGACACGAAACGTATACTCCCACTAACGATCAGACTTATTTACCTCACAAAAGATAATTTTTTAAGATAAAAGTTTGATTAAGCTCAAGCCAAATTTAAACCGTTACTCCAAGTAGAACAGATTTTTGAAAAAAGTCTTGATATGTTAAAAACTTTTTGTGCATTTAGAAGCACTGACTGTAAACATGTCATTACTTTTTGATCCTCAGTCCCATTTATCTGGATTCTATTATAGCCTTCTTAGTGCAATTCTACTATATGCAGTTTTGGTGTGTTTTAGATTTTTATTTTTTAGAGGGTAAGCTTAATATCTTTTAGACAATAATATTAATATCTAGGGGGTTAATGCAATATTTCTATTCTTATAACCATTAATGGTTTTCTTTGATTATATTTAAGTATTTTATTTATAGTTGAAGGTTTTTTAATTTTTATTAATTTGATACTTTACTGTTTATATATATATATATATTCGGGTTACCTAATAATGTACGAAAGCACAATACTGTCAGCACAATGGAATGTTCAATAAAATACCGCACTCTTGACGATAAAAAGAAAGCGTTAACAACAACAAAAACTTTTATTGGAATGAAACTCAATACATCGAAAAACATAAAGTAATCTAAAAGAATCTTTTCCTTTTCAAGAAACGCAGGTTTTTAAAATGTGGATAACATCAAACAACCCTTTACTTCTCTTATATTTTAGCAGAGGGAAGACAAATTTAAGATATCCGATTAGCCCATTCTACTTCCGCGGTAAACCGTATACAATTGCATTACGTTAATGTTTTTTTCTCAAAAGAAAACAAAATATAACTAATCTTAAAAAAAAGTCTCCCCCCCCCCTGCAAGCAATTTGCAGGTGAAAAAGAAGACAAATAAATTGGTTTACAAAGGAAGAAAAACTCTTTCAAACCAGACACTGCAAGCAAACCGATATTTCTTTCCAAAACCAGGCGTTCGAAAAGTTTTAAAAATATTGGTATTTCATTCGCGCTTCGCCGTAGCAGAAAGAAGAAAATAACAGATAAATTTTTATCTCATATCGATAATTTACGGAACATAAAAATAAAATCCCGACTTTTCCCCCAGAAGTGCTCAAATAGAAAATTCCCAGAAAGCAAGGTAGTAGGAGAGAGAGAAAAAAGAAGTACAGCAGCCAAAAGTGCATAAATAAATGAAGGTGGGGAAAGCAGAAATTGACTTTGAAGAAAAAGTCGGATTTCGAGACCGCGGTGCGTGGTGTTATCGACCGACCACGAAGTTAAATTTACTCATACATTTAAAGAGATAAGCCCGCTCTGAGACAGGAAAGAACGACGCGCTAAAATATGCATCTCACACGGAGATAAGTTGCATTATTCCAAGAGGCGAGGGCAGGGGAAAAAGTTGGATTTGCAAGATTAAGATGCGCTTTATATAACAGTTATACCATTTAAATAGCTAGCGAAATAAAAGTTATTCCGAGTGCGGAAAAGATTACTCTGAATGTAACGATCAGGACCGGCCTAGAAAGAAGCGGGTACTCTTATAAAATGTCGTGCGATTTCTTTGAAGCAGGTTTAGACCTAAGCGAACTAACCAATGAACGTACTGTAGCGTATTCGTTTTGAAGACCCCACAGGTGGGAAAGCATGCTAATTGGATTACCAGATGGGTCTCAGGGTGCAGATGGGTGCTGGCGGTCAAATAACCGGATGTGCTTTTTGGTCGCACTATGAAAGAGTGCTAAGGAATTCTGGCTTGTTCAAGACTTTCTTCCCTAACCATAACTGTGACTTGATCGTGTAGATCTCAGATGGATTCTGACAGAAGCGCCGGTAAAAAGTGTGCCCAGCGAGAACTCGGCCGTGTGATATTCTCTCGTGACTAATCTCTGAATTGAACCCAATTATAGGAACTGTAAATGTTTTCCCTATACATACTGCAATACCTCGGTTTCCATTGCATTGGGTTAGAGTCGGTTTCGGTTTTCGTCGTTTGCCTCGGATTTCATCGGCTGTCCGAACGACCTCATTGCTAATTTTGCGTAGAGGCATCCCCCAACAAGTTTTCAACTATGATGAAACTGACTTCTTTTGGAAGAAAATGCCAAAGAGGACGTTCATTATACAGGAGAAAAAGGCACTGCCAGGACATAAGCCTATGAAAGATGGACTAACGCTTTTATTGGGTGGTAATCAGAAACTCCTAGCGTGTTAAGCAGTTTTATATTCATTTTATATTAATTTCTTATTATTTTGAGTATTAATAACTATATTTATTCTCTACAAAACGTGTTTTTGGTATACATTTTGGAATGTCTAGAACGAATTAATTGGATTTACGTTGGTTTATTTGGAAATAATTGCCTCGGTTTTCGTCAGTTTTGGATTTCGCCGATTCGTTTTGAACGGATTATCAACGAAAACCGAGGTATCGCGATATATTGTTACCAAACACTTATCCTAGATTCAATGGCTGTGCGTACTTGTGTAGTTAAAACTTGACTCCAGTACGCCAAAATACCTGAAGTATCATGTAATAGACGAGTCTGTCTGGCAAAAAGATGCATCTGTGAAAAAGAACCCGACTACAGGTTTTCGGCAATTGACTGATTAATCTGTTAGATTTTTCGTGCTAAACTTGCACGTGGACTTTTGGGAAATGAAATTCGTAATTCTGAACAGCAATCACATGACGTAGACGACACCTGAGCTGGCATTCTAAACGCGGGGCTTTCAGCAATCACATTGCTTTCAGGTCGCCCCTGTTTACGAAACGCCATGTTTACTTATTTATTTTTTGCCACTGTTCTTCGCATTTGAAAATAATCGGTAATAAGAGAATACTATTATCATTAATAATGGAACGATATATTACATTTATTAAACACAAAATACAGCAATTTAAACAGAATGTCTTCTTCAGTACTCGCAAAAGTTGAAAGCAGAAACGCGTCAATAGACACTTAAAAATATAGAAACTATCCAACATAATAAATCCACAAATGCGTCTGATCTGTAGAATACCCCATGAACCTGATTTTCAAAATTACAGCCCATCGCGAAAAATTAAAATGTTGACACAGGTTTCATTTCACTTATTTATTTTCAAGCTTCCTTCGTGAAATCTGTAAAAAAATATGAAAATCAGAATGGTAAAATATAAATATCGCTGTTATCTTGTCTTCCGACGCAAGTGAAAAATCTAAGGCTTAAAATTCCAATGGAAGCAAGGAATAAATATTCCAATGCTACCCGTTGAGTCTGTGGTATTCTATGTATAATTTTATTTAAACAAAAGTAATTAATCTGAATTTTTTATTCGATCTAGGTCAAAAGTACAAAAATCGCCATTTCGAACTGTCTCACAGAAAAGCATGGAATTGATGGTTAGGAGATCGAGCTTTCATGCCGACTTGCCACAAAGAATTATTACGCTAGTTATACTACGCGCCAGTTATTACGATCGGTATTACATATACCATTTATATTACATATAAATATTTTAATTATTACTCCCAAAAATATGGATATTTACGGGATTTAATATTTGACATGCATAATATAAAGCTTTTATTCTTGTATTGAACTTATTTGTCTATAACGATAAAGTTACCGTTACCAAACACAATACAAACAGATGTAAAATAAATTAATTTTAAGGGGTTATATATTCTTCATGTCTCAAAACTGATGGTAAAATGGAACCTAACTGATCCTGTCTCTTCCATATTGAGGACGCTGTATTAATTTTGTAAATGTTAACTCAATTTGAAATGTAGTTGAAAGTTTATTTTTAAAGAACAATATAGATAAAGTGTGCCTGTATGTTTAGTATCAATAGCCCTATTTTCCTAACATCTTATGCTTATCTAATCAAAAAACACGGTAAACGACATCAAACGCCATTTTCAGAGATTTTGTTTTTCTTGAGAATAATTTAAGTACAGTAGACTCTCTCTAATCCGACACATATGGAACCGGACACCTGTCGGATTACAGAGTGTCCGGACTATAGAGGGTCAATAGAAAAATTATGTACTGAAAGCGGGAAGGTTTCAAGTTTTAACAGGAAAGAATAATTCATCACCGAGTAAAATGTTCCAACCGGTGCGTCCGACTAGTGAAAGTGTCGGATTGGAGAGAATCTACTGTATTTCTAGATTAGTCCAAAAATATATGAAACTTTTATTCTGTTTGAAAAATAAATAAATAAAATAAAAAATACATTGATTTAGAAAACAAGCAGCGATCACAAAAGTAAGCTTTTCGATTTTCAAACCATAAAACGGAACTGCAAGGAAGAGAAAAAACTTATACTCTCTCCCCTCCACCACAACAACAATAAAAAAGCAAAATAAAAAAAATCCATGGAATCACTTTTGGATGAAATAGTCAATAATTTTGATAAATAACTGTCGTTTTATGACTTTTTAAAACACGAAGCTCAAATCGAATTTCTCATTTTACCTGGTATTATTAAATTTCAATTTCAAGTTGACGGGAGCGAAAGAAGTTGTGCAGGGGAGCGAAATTAAATTTTTCAGTGAAAATTGAAATTGACATTTCGAGGATTAAAATGCAATTTGAGTTTCATTTCGGATTCGCATTTCTGGCGATCAGTCAAATCCACTGAACGCTGTTTGGGTAAACTATTGTTTCTTCCATTTTTCTGGCGTTTATAAATGAAAGGAAAAGAATTCCCGTGTTTACAATGTAGGTTATAATGATACAATAGTTGCAATACTACTAACACATGAATGAGAATGTATAATTTGTTGCTTAGAATATAATCTTACAAAGGTAAATTAAATCAAAATGAGCTAAAATAATTATTCTCAGATTTTGCAAAGTCACCAGGCTCGAGTTTTTACCTTTTTAATTTCTTACCTTCAAAAATTAAACCTCATAAAACACAGACTAAAGAATATGCTACAAGAGAAATGGAGTGGTTTAAAAAAGAAAAAATGGAGTGGTTTATACACTAAAAAATTAGAAAAATATTTAAATTACTTACAAAATTTCTTCATAAATTCAAAATTAACAATATATTATATAGCAAATTTTTATACAATTAAAACGAAGTATTAACACTGATTAATAAATGAGTCAAATTAAAATAAAGATCAATTAATCAAAACTGTAAAATATCATATAGATAATCATTTATTAAAGCATATATAAGCGAAATTGGAATTAAAAGATTAAACTTGGTTAACAAATGGATTAATTAGGAATTAAAACCAAAAGATACTTCATCATCAGGAAAAAATAAATATAAAAGCGATTCCAACAAAATCTTTCCAGCTGAGGAAGTTCGTTGGATCTAATTGCCAATTTATTAATTTTTTTTATCCAACTTTCAAATCTCTTAGTTATAGTTTTACTTAACATCTTCAAATGATTTGCCGCATAAGTGCATTAATTATGTAATTTATTTTTATGCATATTCGTACACTTTTTTAAAAATTTTCCCTTCCATTTCATCTTTTTAAATTTTGCTTTTCATGTTTTATTCTATATTATATATTTTAGATGGGGGACAAACTAATCCGAACATATAAGAAAAAGTATGTCGCATTTAACACTTGCAGTACTACCTGGCAGAGAAGTCTGCCACCTAGTGCTCGTGGAGAAGAAGGTACGATATCTGAACATTTGCCATAGGTGTTGCTTGTGTCCACAGTGCTCTGGGAGAGATCCTGCAATGTTCGGGTATTGTGACAATTGCGTACAGTGGCATTTGCGTACAGGTAATTTAACGTCTAACTAATCACTTGTATCTCATCGACAAGAGGGGATAGGTAATGATTAGCTCTCGTCAACCCGATGGCACAATAATATGGTGGTGTGGCTCTTTGGGCCCACTTCCGATGACGGGTCGTACCCCGGTTAAACGGGGGGTTGCTGCATGAGCCGCTCGTAATGGGGGCTATTATGCAGGAACCACAGTGCCCGACTATCTGTTGCGGCGGCCGGTCTTTCAGTTGTTTTCCCGGATGCTTAGGCAGGGCGGGGTGATGTTCCTTTGGTCTATAAGTATGCTAAAATTTATGGCCGTTGACAAGAATATTTGGTAAACGGATCGGAAAATATTTTATCTGTATATGAAAATTATTGGGATTTCAGAGTCTATATATATATATAAACTTTTTACCAGTCACACAACCGGCCTTTAAAAGATCATTGATCGACAATTAACGACTTGTACGCATCTGTAAATGTACGCAAGTGCCACACAATCGGGTCTGCAGAATAAGAATTACTCTATCTCAGACCAGCGGGCATTTCTCGGTCTGGAAAACACACGGAAATAGTTTACTTCTAACCGCCTCTTTGAAACTTCGAATCATGCAAGTGGATCCCTGATGGTGTGGGTTGTTATACCTTGGAGTGGTCTTGGACCACTTATCATTCTGCGATCCTTACGGTGCATGCTGGGAGATCCTGTCCATTCTTTTGTCTAGACTTTACTTACAGAAGAGTGACTGTTTTTTCAAGATAGATCAATGCTCCTATTCATACTGCTAAATGAGTTCAAGAATGCAGGCAGCATGTTTGCAGAGCATGGGTAGATCAGTTCAAGCATGCAAGTTTGGAGAACAAGACAATCAAGTGGGACATCTCCTCTGGCCTTCTCAATTCTCCGACTTAAACATACGTGGGCGCATTTGGAGCAGAAACTTGCGTTTAAATTTTGCTTCTACTAACACTTTTGTAGCTACAGACTGCTTTGCAAAAGAAATGATTTCATATTCTCTTTAATGTTGTGAATAACCTCTCTATGCAACCATCCCACGTAGCATGCAATATGTTCAGTCTAAGGATTCTCAATCTCCTATTAATTAATATTTTCTCTCATTCCTCAGGTGTCTGTTCTGTTTTGTCCCCCATTACATAACAAATCGAAGACATATAAAAGGATTAAAACACGGTTTAACAACATTTAAAGAAACCAACAAACAACTGTATTTTAACAATTCTAGCGTCGGTTTAATCTCGAAACTTCTGATAAAATTTGCATCTAAGGTAATTTACTATGCGATATGCAAATAGTCTATATAATAGTCCTTGCTCCCTTGAACACAGAAACAGTTTTAAAAAGAGGTTTGCACAACTATTTACCATGCTCCTTTATTCCTTAGGTATATACAAAGACAGCGACTATAAAATGCAACGATACAGCTTTCGAAAAATAGTTTTGTAAACTTTTACGAGTCGAAATATCTGACCATTGTCATTATTTTCTTCAATAAATAAACAGAATTAAAACTACCAAGTCAACATGAACGAGTGTTCATTAACTTCAACAATATCTCCAAGCTTCAATTCGAATAAATTCAGCTCATTCAGGATAAATTTAAACCAAACGATTTTTTTTCTTCTTTTAAGCATCTCATCGGAATTTTCAGCGAGTCGTAGAATTCCATTTTTATGGAAAGAGTTTTACAAATCGACATCCAATTCTCCTCGGAATTTCACAGCGAAAGAAAGGAAGACCTAATAAAAATGCAAATTAAGCAGATCTAAAACTTCCGAAAGTCATCTCGCGTACAGCTTGAGCACAAATCTGCATAACGAAAAGGTAAATCGCTATTCCAACGGATGATACCTCACTTCCAAGAACGGCTTGCTCTCTTTTGTTCTGAATGGAATTTTCCAATAATTTAAAAAGAGAAACACCTATTTACGCGAATACACAGAAAATCATAAATTCAGTAATATTCTTTACAAAGATCAGCGCTTCTTTTCTTATAAATTGCGCATTTTTTTCGATTTCTGTAGCTACTTAAACCGAGAAAAGAAAGAAATTTGGTTTTATAGGGATGATATTTTAGAAAAATTATCCAGCAGCTTAAAAATATTTTGACAGAAAGTATACATTTGCAAAAATAACATCGCATTCCCCATCGTGGGTAAGGGAATGGATGTACGAAAATAATTCCAGGAAAGGAAATTCTTAGGACATATATATATATTTATTGAATGAAAGGCAAAGCATACGTGTTTTATAATATTAAAATTGGTATTCCTATTAAACACAAAATTACAACTATTTTATGGGAATTTTCCTTAAAATCAATAAGGACATTAACTTCTTCTTTAACATATTCTCGCTGCCACTATTCACGCCCAAGATTCGAACCATCTATCTAATTAAATGACCCCTTCTATGCCATCTCTTAACTACAATAGAAAAGGTGTCATCTAATTAGATAATAGGTTCCAGACACGACAGCGGCAGTGAATGTGTCAAAGAACGAGTTATTTCTTTTAATAGCTACAGTCTAATAACAAATGATCTAGAAATCCCTTAATAATATACGGCTTCTTAAAAGTTAGCGATTTCGGATTGCAAATTGATAATTGCATTAGATTGTAAAACTAAATAAACAAAACCAATAGGATTTTAACCATTTTGTTAAAAATCGCCAAATGTATAAACAGCTCTTCCCATTTATTATTTCTTATTTTATTATATTATAAGAAATATGTTGTTATGTTTATGCACATTTAAAACCACGGAATAATCTTTTGACCAAAAAAGTTTGATACTGGATTTTAAGATTCTTATTACCATGAAGTTTTGCATAATTTTAAAATTTTGTAATAATAAAGCTTTCTAAAACTTTGCTTATCTGAATTAAAAGTTTGCTTTCGGAATTTCATTATGAGTTTGATTTTGTTTTCAAATTTATCTCATATTTCCTTTGGGTGCTTTATTAGTCATCTAGTGTAGGGAAAAGCAGAAACAGCGCCTCAATTATCCTACTCGTCTCTCTCTCTCTTTTAAACAATTCGCTTTCTATATTATTATAGATTGATTTAAACGAATTATACTCTTATAGCGATGAATTATATTGTATGCGCTATTACAATATTACATAAAAATAAATTTTAAATGATCCGAAGCCGGAGAGTTAAAGAATTATTTCGAAACTTAGATAATAAGAAAATTCTGGCAAATCTTGAAGCAGCATTTAAAAAAACCCCCTAAAGATGAAAATGGGAGAGAAAACCGTATTTTACCACAGAGGGGGATGTCGCAGTGCTGCCATCGGACCCTGGGATCCATGGTGTAGCACCAGGGGACGGGTTCCTCACCGCCAGCGTTCCGGCAGTAGTTCTCGGAGTTGAGCACCTCCGGAAACACCTTCGGAGGGCGGTTGTGGTGGTGAGGCTCCTGCAACGAAACAAAGGCTCAGTTACTCGCTGAAGAATATTTCAAATAAATCGTTCTACCAATTTGAGAGACGAGGAGCGAGAAAATCGAAAATTTGCTTGCAATTTGAAATTTATATAGAATAATAAAGTTTTCATAATAAAAGGGCATTTCTACAAATTATAACAGGTGAATGAGGCAAGAGAAGTGTATATTGATTTTTTTTTTTGGAATGCTACTGTTATTATCAGAAGCACAGACCCCCTATTAGCATTTTAAATTCATACGTACATATTATTTTATTGATTTTTTATGAGTAATTGTATCAACAGTTAAACTAAATGACGGTATTAAGCAGTCATTGATAGTAAGTATTTAAATGCAAAGGATGATTTTCTATTTCAGAGCTGTAAAATTATCACAGCATAAGTAAATTTCAGACCAATTTTGCAACTAATTTTCGTTTTACAAAAACATTACAATGAATACTACTATCTTCAAAAAGTTCCGGAATTTATTTTATCCCTAAAGAATGAATACAGACAGAACCTGTTTATTTGGCGTTTCTTTCAAAGTAACCACCCTGAGCAACTTTGCACTTTTGAAATCGTTCGTACAAAGATGTAAATGCGGATTACAGGCCGCCTTTGGCCACATTCTCCAGTGCATTTGTCACTGCACTCCCGCGGAAGTTGAGAATCGTTGCCTCTTCAGCGGGACATTCACCACTACATCACTCCACTTTTTCTGGAACAGGATACCAAACCCCTTCGTCAGTGTAAGAAACTGATGAGACCGAGGGAAAAGTTGGAATTCCATCGGGTTTGGATTTTCATTTGGCCCATTAGGCCACAAAACTGAAATACGACAGTCCCTCAGGTGGTATGAGCCTCTCACAAAAGCGAAAACCGTAATATGGGGGGGGAAGTCACTCTGCAGAAATCAGGGCGGGGGAGGAGGCGCAGTAGCTTAGGGGATCGGGTTGCCAGTAGGTGCGCCTGGCACAGTCCGACCTGTGAATGACCCATCAAATTTTTTGGGCTGAAAACGGAAACGGTCTGCTAAGAAGTCCTCCAAATGGATTGGAACAGATCAATGGTGAATGTCCAGCTTTAAGCAAAATTTTCTTCCGAGGAAAAAGTCTTACGTGGGAGATCAGGAAAATAAGCTGGTTGTGGAAGAACATGAATGTGATGTTTAAACAGGCATTTCGAATGCTTGTAAACCACGATCTACGATGTACTTATTTTGATGTGGATAAAACCTGTTCCGATAATCATAGTTGGTCACATGATACTCTTCGTTTATTCTGAGGGACATGACATAATTTATTTACATTTAGAAAATACTTAAAAAGTTCAGGAACTTTCAGAAAGCAGTAGTACATTTACTGGTCACGTTGTACTTCAATATATCGTGTTTCCCACCGTCCCGCTAAGGGCCTTGCACCCTTTCGGGTAGCCCGGGTCGGTGTGGGTTTCTCAACATATCCTGTTTGTAGAAACAGTTAAGAATAGGGAAAAAAGTCCTCACCTGTACATCCCATCGCTGGCAAGCAATGCCAGTTTTTGTTACGTTCATTGTGCCTTGGTAGAAGCGGCCGCGGGCTCGAATGCAGTCAGCTGGAAAGGGAGGTTATCATTATTAAAAAGGCGACAGTAGAAACAGGAAGAATTTAGAAATATCTGTAGACAAGGATGGTTCACAACAAAAGTGCACATATGAATATCATTTAGTGAGCAATGACAATATTTTTTAATCGTTTAATGTATAGATGAAGAACTTGATGATTATCGAGATAATATTCGATGACGCAATCTATCTTGCGAAGTATACAGTCACCATGTCCATCTGTCTTCCTCCGCAAAATGCTTTAATTGTGAAGTCAAATCGGTAATTATTTATTTACTCATTGTTTTACTAGCTGTATTTTAAAAGAACTAAATCAAAGTAGATTATACAGGGTGCCCACTAAAGTCCCTTACCACCCTTTTAACTACCGAATGGCTGCAGCTATCTTCATAAGAGTGGTGTCTAGGCATGCTAAAGTGACTATGCGCTACTGGATAAAACCACTTACAGCGCCACCTGGTGGAAAACGGTGGAGTTAGCGTTATTATCTTCAAAACGGTACTATTATCTTTCGGAGTGCAAACGGTTAAAGCACGAAACATTTTTCAATTGCTCAGCTCGATTCTGAAAATTTAGCGAATGATTGTAAATGATCAACGTAGATTGTTGCGTGATGGTTATAGTGTATTGCTTAGAAATTGCTTCTACGACTGCATTTTCGCTCAACTCGACAAACACCAAGAACTTGCATTTAAGTAATCGTTGACTTTTTCAAAAGAAATTCGCTAGAAGATTCTCAAACCATAAAGTAGTAGTTCTGTGAACAGTAGACCACTCGAATATTCCGCCTCACTTGTATGAAACCTATGTTATTATTACCGCGAGTATCTTTACATAGAGCAGCAATTACAAACAAACAACTAATTGTATATTAACCGTATGATATAGTTGCGAAATAACTGCTGCTATAATTTAGTTAATGCTAAATATTTTACCCATGGACACCCTCCCGACACTTTTTGAACCATTTACAGCTCCGCAAACTGGTTTAAAGAACGAATTAAAACGGCAAAAACCATAAAACAAATTTTACCGCTTCACCCATTAAATGTAAATTCATTTTACCGCCGAACCATTTAGTAACCTAAAACGGATACTTTGCACTGATAAATGCAACAGTATGAAACCAAAATCGTGGAAAACACTATCTCATGTAAATAAAAAGAAACTGCTCGGCTTCCCTTTCCTTCGCACACCAAATGAAAAACAAACTTGCACTCTAATTAAAACGGCAGGAGCCAAGAATAAATCAAGAGACGACCACCCCTGCAAGTGTAACAACACAAGTAGCAGGAAAAATGCAAAACAAAAAGTCGAAATTCGAACGCAAAAGAGAGGGAAACTCGAGCCAAGCTCTGCAAATAGGAAGCTGAAAAAAAATTTGCAAATAAAATGCTTTAATGCAAGAATGATTACATTTTGAAAGAAAATTACGGCGGCCGTGTCCTCTAGGGGATGTGAGGAAACACAAATTCTTCTAGTTAAAGCTGTAAAAGCGTCATTTAAAAACACGAAGAACATACTTTTTTTGGTAGGCAACGGGCAAGCACCGACCATAGGGCTCTGAAATAAATGAAATTTGTCTTAAATTAAGAAGAGAACTTGTAACGAGGCATTTTCTGAGTGTGTGATTGCCAAGCTTTCTAGCATTGCCAGGGAAACATTCGTGAAACTAAAAAAAAAAGTTTTTCAGTTATTTCTTTTTCACGTTTTATTTTTTAAAAATTGTATTAATTATAGTTTCCGCGCAAAATTTAACGTGATACTCTATAGCAGAAGGAACCGAGTTAAGGAGAATGAAACGATATTTTGTTAAGTTGATAAAATATCTAAAACCAAATTAAATCTGAAAAAGCAACATGGTTTTGGTGACATATAATAAAAGGGAATACCAAATATTTTTTTTCAAAATAAGACAGATATATACGAACTGATTTTTTTAAAAATAGACATACACACATTTTACTCATATAGTAATATCTATATCAAATACATTTTTAATAACATAAAACAAAAATTGTAAAATGGCTTGATATAATTGCACCCCCCCCCCGAGAAAGGGGGGAAGGGGGAAAAACGGAGGGCACATACATCCATTAGATTCGTCAATGCGTCTGAACAATAATAAGAAAATCCTAAAACAAGTTCTTTACAAGTGATTAAAAAACTAAGAAATAAAACAATTCATTTGATTTCTTATACAGGGTATTACAGAATTCATGGGGGAAATTTTAAGCGGTGGGAGAACATGCTAAAACCAGCATTTTCTTCCTTTTTTGTAGGAATGTATGGGCGTGACGTCTTGAGGCACAAAAACTACGAAATGGACATGAATAGAAGAATAAATTCATTACTTAGGCTTCTTCGAAAGTAACTTCTTTACATAATTTTTTACAATAATAGCTTTACATTGCGTCTCAACCAACAGCAACACATCTGCAGTGATGATGAAGCGATTGGTGCAAAATTTCCGATATGTCATGTATTTCTCTCAAATGTGCAGCTGCAAAGGATGACGAGAGACGAGGTCCACAACGAAGTTCGTCCAAAAATTGCACTGTACGTATTGTTACTGGTGGACACGATTTTGAGTAATTACTACAAAAATTGTTGTGAAGAAGCCACTATCTGTAAATAAACAATTCAACGATCCTCTAAATAAACAATTAATGTTTTCTTTCATGTCAATTTCTTTCGTTTGTGCCTAATAGCGTCACTTGCTCCATACATTCCTGTAAATAAAGTTTGTTGCAGTGTGATCTATCATCCCTTAAAGGACGAATCTAAACGAATTCTGAAAACTTATCCGTATCAAAATCTCTTATAACCTTATTGTTTAGCAACGAATTCGGAAACCCTCTGCGCTTTTGCGCATGCGCCGAGTGGAGTTATTTTCATCAAAATAGGGGGGAATTGAAGAATGGAAGGGTGATGTGTACATTTTACTGAGCGTGATCCAACAAAGAACCCCGGAAATGTGCTCATATGACTCATTGTCCGGCACCCCTTTCCGGTGTAAAATCGTCCAAAAGTGGTAGTCTCGGAATCCATTGATGAACAGTACCTTAACCTTTCATAAGTATATGAAAAAGTTTCCAGATTGCAAAGGTTTTTACATTAAACTACCAAGAAATTATAGCACATGATTGCGCTTGCACAGAAATGATTAAAAATAAATCAGAAATACTCTACCATGCTTAAATTTAGGATCCAAGTGACACGTACTGAGCGAAAATAGGATGGAGAAGATTTCATGCGATTGTACAGGGTCGCATGTTCGTAAGAAATTGCAAGAACATTGCAAATTGTAAAAACACCCGATTTACGAAGTGAAAATAAACTGGGCAAGGAAATAAGCATGAACAATAAGACAGAGCAGCCTTACTTGTTATCTCGTCCTCTCTCATGTCAGTGAGGTGCGCGTTGGAGCAGGTCTCCTTCCCCGTTTTGGAGAGCGGTGGCAAGCTGTTGCAGTCGGGCAGCCTGAAGTGACCCCTGGACTTGAAGAAGATGCCCCTCTGCTTGTTGTCCTCGACCAGCGCCCACTCGTTGTAGCAGAAGAGCTCCTTGATGGCGATGCAGTCCTCACGGCACAGGGGTTTCAGTCGGGCAACGCCGTCCATCCACTCGCACTTGGGGAAGGCATAGGAACAGAGGACCACTTCGGCAGCAGTTCTGTGGAGCGAAATGAAAAATTAGTCGTGTTAATTTGGTTACATCAGTGCCACGTTTTTAAACTCGTTTGGGAAGGACCTCGTAATTCTGAGCGGCGGTCATGTTACGAGGGCAACATATGAGGTACGTAAGTTCTGCTGGGGAACCTTTTTGCACTGAAATATCTCATTAACTTTCTACAGTTGGGCAAAAGATCGCGCGAGCATAATGTTAAGGCTTATTTTCTGTAATTATTATTATATTACATATAATTATATTATTCCAGCGCAAACTGTAAATAACTGGTAAGGCCGCATAAGAAACTCACGAAGACAGCATGTTCCTCATCCCTGAGTTCTACATCCCCCCCCCCCTCCTCCAAAGTACGTTTGTACCAAATTTCGTAGCTCTAGGTCCAGACGCACACACATTATCTTCTTTTTATTAGTAAAGATATAAATAAGCTACAGCTGTTTTTAAATAAATTTTTGACCACCATGATTTGCTGTATTGCCTCAATACTTAATTTAAAAAAAATAATGACGTTAATAATGTTAACTACGCGTCCAGGAGACTGGAAACTTCGTGCAAAATTTTAAAAATTGAAGCCTTTTCGTTTCCCCCCTGGACCCTTCAACTCGTTTGAAGGCAACTGACGACTTTATCTGGCTGAATCAGTGCACTAAAGTTAGAATTAGGGTAATAAGTTACCCCCCCCCCCCCCAAAGAGCTAGGGAGACGGAGGCCAAAAGGCTTCTTTCACACTTGACGAACTCGACCGGTGGGCAAAAACCGGTCGGTTTTTACCGTGAGCTGGTAAACTAAAGAAATGAATGAGTCCTTTCACACTAGGCGGTTTTCGGTTGACAGGCTTCTCATACAGCCGGCTCCACGACTGAAAATCCGCCGGTTTTTTGCCAGCCTGGTCGAAATTAGCAAGTATGAAGGGGGCTCAGTCACGAGAAAAAGATGGCTGAAACGTGATGGGTATCGGGAGATTTGTTTATTGTTCTACATGTAATAAAATGACTGTTATATAGCTCTTTTAGGCTACAATGCATGCTGCGTTATGCTATGGTAACAAGTCCCTTCTTCCTCATGCAAGATGCGCATTGAATTCCAAAATCGGCACGGCGTTTTTGATGTATATTATCCGTGCATCAATTGATTCCATCATGAAAATGACCAGATTAGGCTTTAATAAAGGACAGATAATTATTAAAGAAATCCAAGAGATTACAAAGGCCAACTGCTAAGGTGTAGTTCCAAAACTGAGGAGTTGAAAACCAGAGTGGGCTAACTCGTAATTTTCAATACGATGCTATCTCAATTTAGCGAAACAGAAAACACGTTTTCTATCAAAACCGGAGTGTATCAAAAGAGTTTTAGCAGCCCTACACTAGATAACTGCACTTATCAAACGATTCATTTATTATGTTCACAAAATATGATGTCTAATTCAGTTCTAGGAAATGTGTGGTTTGGTCCACTCTGGTTCTCAACACCTCAGATGTGAGTGAAGAGAAGCAACGTCTTACCTGCAAGGTTCGAGAAGCGACGATATGAGCTCACTCCACAACTCAGCACTAATCTGCTCATTGAGAGGGATCGGATGGTTCTCGCTTGTGAAGTTGTAGTAGACGTGTCCCGAGCCGTTCAAGTACCGCCTGCAGATCTGCCCCGTGTAGGGCGCACAATAGCCGACGGTCACCTCGTTCCCTCCGACCGGACCGTCCTTCTTGGGCTTTTCTACCCCGCTACCCAAGGTGTCCTCGGGCGGCCTCTTTTCGTCCCAACGTCTGCTGTTGTCCTCCTCTTCCTCCTCGATCTCGTTCTCTATCACCGGCTCTTCCTCGTCGAAGTCTTCTTCTTCGGAGCCGGGGATGTCCGGAGGTATTTCTTCCTCCCATTCCTCCTCTTCTGTAAGACAAGTATTGGAGAATTCATTTTAATTTCATTGTATTTCATAATATGTAGATACTATGAAAGTTGGCTAATTCGAAGACAATGGGACCACGTTAAAAATTCAATTTATCCAAAACTTCGATTTAAGAAAAACGAGTCTAAAATGAATACAGCAAGAGGGAATGGCAATTTTCAAATTAAAAATTTCAGCAAAGATTTATTTTTTAAAAATTGCACAGTTTTTAAATAAATAATGCATAAATAAAGGTTAACTTTCATGATTTCAGTGAATAAGAAAGCAATTGTAATAAACAGCATACAACAATTTGAATACATTAATGGTCTATTAAATAAATAGTACATCACATCTAACATGTTCAAAAATTTTTTTAAAAAAGTGAGCCACTCTTTATTGCATTTTTGAAGGAATAAACTGTACAGTAGTTAGTTAATCTTCGAGTGAATTAAGGGTCTAAAAATGGCGACCCACAATATTTATCTAATTTTAGGCACATTTAACTAAAGAAAATGATTCAGAAACAAACAATTTTCTAGAATTTAGTTTTGACTTCGAATTAACCAAAATAAATTCCAATTAAAACATCTGAATTAACGAAGTTTGGCAGCATTTTAGTATATGTCAAGTAGGAAATCAAGATGACGAGTCGAAATCATTTAGATTTTTGAAAACTGATGTCATAATCTGTTTATGGTTCGAAATCAGTTGTGGAGAATCTTGTAAGTTGAGTATCGTACACATTTTACCTTGGAGATTCAGTCACGAGGGCATTCAGTTTCAATCATTATTAGCTTCCTATGAAACGGGGTGAGCCAAAATCTCTTTTCGTCTTCATCAATTTCTAGTTGGTCCTCTAAATGCTCTCGTGATTGAATCTCCAGCGTAAAATAGGTATGATAATCGATTGTATGTTGCACGTTTCTCTACAACTGATTTAGAGCCATAGTTTTCGTATAAATTATAAATTTCTCACATTCTACGAAACGTAGATTGACTTTTGCAAACCAGTGTACATAAACAAGCGGGTTGGTGGTGAGGTTTCAGACCGCAATAGTTAGAAACAAGTATGAACGTAAATACAGACATTGATCGATTCAAACTGAAATGGTAAACAATATAATTCAGAAAATTTAACGGTAAAAATATTTTTGGAAATTGGTAAAATACTAATGATTCAATCGGAACTCAAACAAACGAAAAAATTATGCAAATGCTCAACTGAAAATCTGCCACCCGTGAATTCAGTAAGGCAGTGTTAAAAAAAGCAATATAATACCTTAATACATGCGTAAATGTTTCAACGAATAAGAAGTTAACGGACGGCTTAAAAAATCATTTCTTAAAATAAATAGATAGATAGATACATCTAATTTCTTTTCATTCTCACGGACAATAAAGACACCAATTAACGAAAGCCGGCGGGTCATGGAGAGAGTTAATGCCACTCCCTAGACGACGGGAACGAAAGAACAGACCGTCAACTACAAAATAATTTCAATCGATCAGCTAGAGTGGATATTCTCAAAGGAGGGGACTAGAAAGTGGCGATGAAAAGTGTAGAAGGCGCCAGTGAAGTACACGATGTTACGAGATATATAGCACATAGATACAAAATTTTGAGAAATGAATAAATTATTTTCATCAGTACCAATTGAAAACTACGAATCATTCAGCAGAGAACGCATAACGTTTTAAACTAGAAAACAAGTGTCGACGGTTCACTGGTCTTTAATCGACCAGTGGTGTTGAGATCCAGAGTGAACCAACTCACAATTTTCACTAAATTAAGCTGGGTATTATATTTTATAAGCATTGAACGTGAACCATTTGATAAGTGCTGCTATTTAGTATAGAGCGGCTAACATGACTCTGATTTTGAAAAAAAGCATGTTTTCCATTTCAATAAGATGCCCAGCTCAGTTTAGCAAAAAATGTGAATTGGTTCACTCTAGTTCTCACACCATTAATTGGACCACGACGATAAATAATGCGAAAAAAACTTTTCTAATCAAGAGTTTAATTCCTAAAGGCTGATAAATTTTTCGTATTCTATACCAATGCGGAATTATTCGGAAGATGAATATTTCTTTTAACGAAATGTAATTTTCAAAGACTGATAACGTTAAACACGACAGTTTAGAAAGCCAAACAAACTTTCAGATTAAAAACTTAATTATTCAGCGAAACTTTAATGCTTATTACAACTTTCAGAGATTCATGATTCTATTTTTTTTCAAAAGTTCAGATACTTATGAAGGCAATAATCCTCAATAGATGAGAAACATAAAATGCTAGGGCTAGTTTAAAAGTAAATAAAAACATTCATATTGAATAATTAGGTGGCTTGATAGTAAATTAACAGAGTAAATTGAGTAGTTAAACATTCGAACACCTTAACTAACAAAACAAGAGCACGGATGAGCAAATTAAACGCCAATTTCTAAATTAACACAAATTTTACAGCTCCTAATCGGTTACAGTTTATCTCCACATCATTATGATTGGAAAATCGCTATCATTAGAAGAATCAAGAACATCGCACACATCTTTTCTCCCAAAACAAATCTAACGGGAAAGGATTTGATGGCATTTCAAACGCTAAATCTCAAGTTGATATCTCTAGAAATTGTTCGACAATTGGCGAGAAAGAAAATTAAGCTTTAACGGAAGTTTAAGACCATTAAGAACTCAAGTTTCGCAATGGAAATTAGAAACGTTTAATTACTTTCAGGGAAAGGACGAACCTTATCTAAACGGAGTTTTTCGAGGGGACAATTAGTGACAAATCCATCGGAAGTCTGCCCGGGCTATTTCGAAAGATTTAACCCTAATGAGCACAAGCGTCCTCTGAGAAATACCCGATTCGATTCGTTAAATATTCAAATGCTTTTCATGTTAAGTAAAACACTTGATGCCCCGAGAGAATAGACGCCGAACTCCAAGTTTTCTCCGCAAACGACTTTTTCTTCAATGGTAAATAAATGGCTAAAATTTGGGTTATTAAGAGATGGGCACTTAAGGAAGCAGATAATAAGAATGTTGAAATGCCAAGAGTAAACAGGCACATTTTTTTATAGAAATAAATTCAGTAACACAATCTTCAATAAAATTTAATATTTACAATATGGGATATTAATTGTGGAAGCTTTCTTTAAATCAATGTCGATTTTCACTACATAATACAGGATTTTCTAAAAAATCCACAGCAGCTTAAAAAATTATCCAACAAAAGCATGGAACAGAAGAGGTTTGGGAAAAACAGATTAGACAAAAAAAAAATAGTTTAAACCAACTAAAATCAGTTAGACCAATTTGAGAAAGAGATTAGACGAAAATTCTTCTAATTCTACCAACAATTTGTTCATTTTAAAATAAATTTATAGCCTTTTCGCTAAATATGAACTAATATATCCCCCCCCCCAAAAAAAAAAAAAGGGGGGGGGGGGTACTGGGGCAAGGGAGGGTTTGAATTTTGATGAAGTCCAAGAATAACACAGTCTTTTCGTAGTAGAAGATGAAGAAGAGACATTTCGCTAAAATTGTATTTCGTGCTGTTGGAAAAGATTCTTTCCCTATCCTCTGATGATAGGTAGCTAAGGTGCCCACTTGTGAAGTGGGAGAACGCAGATTGCTGGGATTTTCATCCAATGAACGTTAGATGTTGGTACCCATGCCATTCTATTTTTCGTCATAAAGAGCACCATCCCAATGGAACAGAGATTTAGGTCCATTTCGCCGTAAGCACATTGAAGCCATGTTTAATGCAATTATTATCATCGGAAAATCCCGAGAGGAAAGAAATGGATTTGTTTTTGAATGTTGAGAAAGCAGGCATGTATATCATGCACGAAGTTAAGCATTATAATGGATTGTACTGGTAATGTCATTTTGACGGATTGTACTGTTAATGTCATTTTGACAGATTGTACTGTTAATGTCATTTTGACAGATTGTACTGGTAATGTCATTTTGACAGATTGTACTGGTAATGTCATTTTGACATAAGTGACAGCATCACTTATCAGTCAACTGTCTGAAACACAACTTTCTTCGGCAATAGGTATGCTGATCGTCTTTTAGCGGTTTTAAGAGAGCTGAATACAACAGAGGCCATCTTGGGTATGTTGGAAGACTGCACAGAAGTAACTACCACTGAGGGCTACAGTTTTATTGTAAATCACCAAGAGATTCTGGTGGGAGTTACATTAAAAGAATTCCATACAGACCAAGCTTTATCAAGCTCGTATTCAGTATATTTCAGTTCCAAGATTATAGCAGATAACTCAGAATGACAACAAAAAGAGAGAAAGAGTGCAAGTCGTAGCAAATGTTATAATAAATTTTCATTATTAGCTATCCAGGGTGTATCGAGTTACGTTCTTGATTATAAAAGACTACGGGAGAGTAACATATACTTGAGAAGAACCTAAAATATACTTAACACAGTGAAAGCTATTGATGTAATATTATATCATTAATATTTCATGGTTAGTTATTTTATGGCGCACCCAGACACCATTACCCATGTTGCCGCATATGTTCTTGATAATCTCTCTTTGTTTCATACGACAAAGCCAGGGGAAAGAAATTACGATATAGAATAACATTTCAATAATGAAGAAAAACCAATGGCTAATTGTATTGCTTTCTTTTTAGCAAGTTAACATCAAAAGTTCACATGTGTTCTGTTAGACTACTTACTTATGATACATTTTTATTATCAGACAGACTCCATATTCATTTTCCTTCCAGTGAATTTGAAATTTCAAGGCACTTTATATATGATCCTTTTATTCATAATGGCTAATGAACTCGTATATAAAAAATAATAGCTAAGCTAAATCAATCTCTCTAATTCTATGCTGTATAAACCAGTAAGCACCCAGGAACACAAACTTCACTTAACGTCCTCTCACTGTGAGTACGGAATTTCAGGCCAATTAATCATCCATTTGTTCTAGTGTTCAGTTTTTTGATCTAGCACAATAACGGTAAGAATTTGTTTTTGTTTGAATTGAATGAATAAATCCTGTTTAGAGACAACTGAAAACTTTTTTTACTCTACACTGATGTATTTAGCAACCAAAGGAATCTCAATAAGCTGAATAATAATAAAATTTTGTTTCACAGTTCCATGCACTAAAATGGGAATTTGAAGAGATCATAAAGTTTTCTTACCATCCTTTGGCATGACATACAGTTGAAATTGCTTACTATCCGTCACTAGAGATGAATTGAGACTAATCAGTGAGTTGGTTGCTTTGCACGTAAAACTGGTCGTTCTAGTTGCATTGAGGTACAACTCTGAATGCGTATAAACCGGATCGTTTAACGCGTAGGCATCCAACTGGAAGAGAGAGAAAAAAATGTTGAAATATAAAACTGGTAAATTACATGAAGCATGATAATTTCAAATGCACCGCACATAAAATTTTCACTTTAATAACAGACGATCACTGATAATGAAGATGAAAATGAAAACACAAACAATTAAAAAATATACAAGGTTTTAAATATGAACACTTACATGAAGGTTACTATTCCTCACCAATCTTATGCATTACTAATTTTCCTCACAACGAATTTTTTCGGAACAAAATTCTAGTCATGATCATCGAAACTACGATATTCTAGGAAACAAAGGATAATTACTAAATAATTATTGGGTTTTGAATAAGTTCAAAAATATTAATTACGCTCCTTATTGCTAATTAGGGAGAGAAGAAGTGGATGTTAAATTTTTATTTCCACCTTTCCACATGAGTCACCAGATGCAGCGCAAGCACATTATCTCGGAAAGAAATAAAATGAAAAAAGAGGTTTACTGTATGAAGAAACGCTGGACTGACCGATATGCTGCTGCCAACCTAGAACTTTTTTGATGCTCCCGCAAGTCTCCAGATCCTAGTTTGAGGTTTCTTCCTTTAGTATTGCCGTAACAGACATTTATGTACGTGCCACCATTGTCAGCTATGTTGAATGAGCTCCAGAACCGTAATAGCAACGACTTTAAGAATATAGACAATGACATACTGCTACATCTTTGGGGAGAATTGGACTAAAGTAGAGATTAATGTTGCGTAACGAAATGAAGACATGCAGAACCTTTGTAACTATTCGAGGGGGAAAAAAGTTTCCGCCTTTCATTGAGTTATTGTTTATTTTCATATCTGCAATACTTTTTGAAATATACTGAGCTAAAATCCGTTGAATGTTATATAATTACCCTGCATTATTAAATCAATTTCAATTTAACCAGTTGTTTTCGGCAATGCACAAATTTCTGGCGTTTTGTAGCGTTAAACTATCTTACTATTTGTGTAAGAATTAAAATAGGGTATGAGTACAGGACGGGCCCCAACTCTGAATGGGGTCGCGTGCATAAGTTTTGTGATCACAAAATGGCAGCGTAATGTCGGCAAGAAAAATAAATGCGAAACTCACCTTGATAGGAAACATTTCATTAAAATTTTATAAATAAACATTTTTTAACGAAATCTGCTCTCATTTTTCATTAATAAATATTTCATTATTTTATTTTTCCGAAATGCATGTAGATTTGGGGCGGTGAAAAAAAAACTGTATGTAAGAGGTCGCAAATAGTAGAATAAGTATAAGAACCCCCGATTTATAGGGGCCACATCCATAAAGCATGTAACAATACATTATCATTGGTATCATTTCGAAAAGAATTTGTTTTTTTAATTGAGGTTAAGAATCACTTTTTTCCCTTGAAACTAATTTCTGGTTACCATAAATAATGTTTCCAATGATAAACTGAAGCTCAGAAAACAACAAAACAAACGATACGCTATTCTTTAGTTTTCTCTAATGCTGCAAAATTATATGTACCATACAGCAAGCAAAAAGATAAATTACCATACCATTTGCATTATAAAAAGGGGCATACATACCTTGTCACTAAATAAAATTATTTAAGAAGCGAGTTTCTAATATCAGGGAGAATAAATTTCACAGAGCACGCTCAAGACCAAAATTATTATGGGGAAGAAAACCCAGCATCGTTTACATAAATGGACAGCACGCGCGCGGAAATCTAATCTCAAAACAAAACATTCATATCCGCCAAGGATCTTGCAAATGTTCCATCCAGAACTCTCCTCTCATAAACCGTTTCTATTGCATATCCAAGCGAACCGCCGTTCATTTCTCTTGTTCTAGATTTTACATTCTGGCATTCTGGAAAATATGTTGCGCGGTTCTCGCTTCGATAAACTTACTTACTCTTTTCTCTCTCCTGGAATGGAATTTCCTTGCCATTTTTACTCGAACAAATTGCCGGGGCGCAGGAAGTCGCCGTGGCTCGCCTCATTTACTCAGATCGCACTTCTAGGGGGTAGTTCGAAAGGAAGCAAATGCAGCGGCGGTGGTGCACCCCTCTAAGTATGGAGTAATAATCGATTTAAGGGATGGATATCAAAGCCAGATTCCGCGGATAGCGCGAATTTGCATCATAACACTTAAGGAAGAATGGCGAGTTTCTTCAGCGTTCCAGTCGTCTTGCAGGAATAGCATAAGGCAAGATATAATAAAAGATGCAATGCAGAACTAAAATATACATAAGGGAAAAATGATTGAAAGGAAATAGAAACAGCAACGTGCTTCGTCAAGCTTTTATAATAATAATAACAAAGCTATGGATTTATTTTTTATTTTCACTTGGAAGTATGTTAACAAAACTGAAAATAAAGAACTGGTATTCGGTGAAACTAGAGCATAGGTTAGAATAATTTTGTAAATTTTTTACTTAAAGTCACAAGAGATTCTTAATCTGTGGTACCCTCTCCTTAGTGGGAAAAGTCGAGATAAAAGGGAATGAAGACATGAAGGATAAAATATTCGAAAAGATTAATTACTGATTCCAATGTTAGGTCAGATTAGATCAGCGGTTCCCAACCTCTGGACCTCAGATAGCGTATTAGTGGGCTGCGGAACGCTAATGAAGAGTCGAAGTAAGGAGTAGGGATGGGAAAAACCTACCAGTTTTAAACGAAAACCGGTTTTTTGTTTCAGTTAACCGGACTATTTCGGTTATTTTTTTAAAAATCCAATAACAGGGTAACAAACCGAATCAGAAGATAGGCTCGATTAGACTAAAATTTAGCAAGTCGTGAAGCTTTGAATTTCATCATCTTAAGCCAATCATCGACAACCGCTTTCTTGAGGCGTCTGTTGGTTGACGGATTACTGAAAGAGTCTTTATGAACACATAAATATTGGCCAATGGATTGATTTCCTGTTAAAACAACATTAATAAAAAATCTGTCTACAAACTGCGTTTTTTTTAAAAACGGATTATTTTGAGCGGTTATAACTGCCAGGTTAAACCGAAGGTGAAAAACCCTTTATAATCGAAAACTAATTATTTTCGCAATAACCACCATCCCTAGTCAGGAGAGCTTCAAGAGTCGTCACTCATTTTTTGCTTAATAAACAATATATTTTTAATCCTTTTACAGTAAGCTTTAGTAATTACTGATATATACGTGCATATAATATATAATGTATTATATGTGTTTGTATTTTTTTTACTTATATATTTAGTTAGTGGGTCTCAAAAAATTTTTTATATAACAGGTGGTCCGCACAACCCAAAAGGTTGGGAATCGCTGGATTAGAGACGTCCCGTTTCGAAGACACAAGAGAGCTAATTTGGGACAGATCTCGTAATTTTAATCAGATGACAAGGATGACACCCGAGCCAGTGCTCCCTCTTCAAACTGCCTCGCTACTCCAAAGAGAACGTTTGGTCATCCACGGATTTAATGCGCACCATTCCTGTATACATGGTGCATAGTTCGAAGTCTTGAACCACCAACCTTTGGGTTTTGAAGCCGAGACTTTACCATGAGACCACTGTGGTCCCAACTATTGATACAAAAATAAGTAATCATGTTATTACAAATAAAATGCTACCCTTAAAATAGATTCATACATACATAGGATTAACACGGGGTATTTTGAAATTAAAATTTTCATATTCAACGGAAAAGGCAAATTCTAAATGAAATATATTTTTTTTTCACACAAACCTACATGCGTAACACACAGTGACACGTTTTTTTTAAACTTATTTCTAAATGGAAAATTAAAAAAAAGCTCTTGGTCGGTTTTTCCCCCCATAATTTCCTGGAGAAAAAAAAATTCCTCTAAATATCGTAGGAACAAGATTATAAGTCAAAATGTTTTTTTAAAAAATTAAAAGTCTCAAAACTTACACAGATGAAAGAGAAAGTTATGCAAATTATCAAGACTACGTGAAATAACACATTTTTTTGCAACACTATGCATATTTAAGATAATTTTTATGTACGAGCGGCGAGTAGACTCTTGAAAAAACGGCAACTACTTTTTCCTCATAAATAAAAAAGAACAGTAGAATATACCAATATTCATTCATTTACTTTACTATCCCAGTATCAGAAGGGTATTATACAATATTGAACACTATTTGCAATATAATATTATGCTAATTGTACGATCCAGTACAATATTGTATTATAAGTATAATAATGTACAACAATATTATATAATACCGTAGAATATTGTGCAACATATTGCAACTAGGAGATTGAATACCGAGAAATAAAAATGCCAGGGAATGGCAACGAACGAAAATTTCTCGCATGTTTGAAAAAGATTAAAACAATTAAATCATAGGATGATTTCCCTCAGGTGAAGATAGCGAAGCTACAATATTTTCCATTTAAATTATGCACATCGTTTATACGTTAAATTATTTAACTGCAACCGTACCGAAATGTCAAAGACATGAACATTTTTCCAAACTCGTTACTTCACCGTTAGAAGAGGAGTACAACTTTTATAACCAGCCGGAAGGCTTTTGTGAAATAAAGAAATAAGTAACCACCGTATGAAAATAAAATTTTTGACACACCAATGAATATATTATAAAGATACAGAAGATGCGTTCCACGAAGATTCTTCCAAAAAATGGCGGAGACCTCATATTTTATGTAAAGCTCAGTGAAACTATGCATAATATCCTTCAGGCAATAAAAGTATAAGGTGAGACAAAAGATGCATAAAAAGCTCCATCACGTCAAGTGGATTCGCTACGTTATCTGGTAAATAAATATTCCGCAGCGAACCCTATTCACGTTCAGACTTGCAGAGTTTTCAAAATATTCGAAAAATGGCACAGTAAGACAGAATGAGCAATAAAGCGCAGCAAGCGTTATTACTTGGAGCCAAACTCGCGCCAAAAATATTGTGACTTTCCTGTGAGCCAAGTAGGGCTACTTATCAAAATGTTTATGCGCTATTCACAACGGCACTGCGCCACTGAATTTTTATGCACCAGTTAATATTGGCCCGATGAGAATTTCACATTGATTTATGCTTTCGCGAGTGTGAATTATTTATGAAGTAACCCTATATAAGAGAACTAAAAAAATAAGTATATAATGGAATTTTAGATTATCGCTTCCAAATACTATCCGATTTGGCTATTTACAGGATTCTTTTTGTTTATTAGAAATATATATTCCTTAATGAAGTATTCAAGTCCTAAAAAAAAAAAATTCAAAATTTTACACATTTTAGTTTTAAATTACTTCTTTCAGGTTTTTAAAGTTTTGTAACATTTTCCACTCAATTCAAGATGCACTGTAATTTTATAGAGTATCTTAATATTAATATAATTTTTAATTCCAGAGGCGCCATATCTGGTAGCGAATATAAGTAAAAATTTAGTACGACTTTTCATAATATTTATAATAATGAATTGTGAAATGTGTAAAAATCTAAAAAGTAGAAATTTCTTCTGTATAAAATGTGAAGGTCAAAACAAAATCGTGAAAGAGTTAGGCCATGAAAAATATTCTATAAGGAAATCAAATCACAATGAATATTATAAGGAATAAAATTATATCATTAAAAATTAAAGCTCTTTTATGAATGTGATTAAAATTCCAATTTTAACGTATAATTGCATTTTTTAAATTTATTATGGATGACAAAGGAGTCGGATTAAGCCTGATCCAGGTATAAATTCGAACAAGTCAGGAACTATGAATATTTTCCACTTAAATCGAACGAAATGAAGCATTTTTCTTGAAATAAAAACATAGTTATCATACAAAACATTTCAAAATTATATAATAACAGCCTTAGAAAATTCAATTTTCAAAAAAGGCGTTTCTTATTTGCACTGGAGACAATAGAAAATCTCGTGTGTGTCGCTAAAAGATCTATATATGCTTTAATTTTCGCAAAGGAAATAAAATTTTACACGCCAGAATCAAAAATTCATACAAGAGCTAAAAAAGTAAAGATACCTGCTGCTGTTTATTGAAAGTTACTTCATTCTATTGGCAGATTAAGCAGAAAATTTTACATAGATGTAAAATTCTAATAATAAACCCGTATGTTAAATTTAATATATCTGTCCTGTTTCGTTTTTGAGATATCGTGTTCACAGACAGGCATAATTTCAGAAATATTTTATTTCGGGTATATAGAGATTTCAAAATATTCGTATACCATAAAGTAAAAAGTGTTGTTACAAATTGTGTTTAAAATTAATTTTGAAAAATTTATTAAAATTTAAGAAAAAATTGCATGGCAATGAAAGTGGTGCCATTAAAAAACTAATTTTCAGAATTTTAAAATAGTTTTTATGCTATAATATTCACCGACGGCGGATTTTTTAAAAAAATTTTTAGTTAATTTTAAATTAATTGTAAACCTAATTAAAATTTTGAAAAACACATTTTTGGTGAGCGCCTTACTAACCAAGACGTTCAAAAATTCCACGTTTCTTGACCTCGTGGTTTTGGAAGAATTCGTGAGGAGTCAGGCAGTCTAGCCACCATGGTCTAGGGTACTTGCCTTTTAAAAAATTATTTTCATTCTTTGGTAAACGAATGAGTAAGATGAATAATCAGATACCAGCGGCAATGGATCCTGTTGGCACCTTACGATCAATTCGTGTGACCGTAATTTGCAAGAAGGGTCCAAGATAATGGCGTAAATAACCAAGTTCGAGATGCTGTGTCCCAAACGATGGTTAATTTGAACCAGCACACATCACGAAGTGAAGATACAAACTTAATATTCGGGTTTCGGGCGGAAATGCAAATCGATAGTTTCGTAACAGGTAATGCTTCTGTGATTCGAAGCCAAGTTAGCCATATGGACAACCATTCATTGCTACTGGCAGCATTTGATAGTACCAATAGCTGCATTAGAGGTTTTCATATTTGATTCAAATGGCGTACAACCAGCGAGAATGTTCTCCCCGACTTTTTCGCATACTTCAACAAAATGACACGTTTTATGTTTAGTTCCGTAGAATAGCGAAGAGAATCGAGTATGCATTCTGGACCTCTTCTCTCTGACCGGCTGAATGCAAAATTTAATATAGATCTACAATGTTGGTCTCAAAATCAAATACTAAATTTCATTTATCTATCTTGTTGCGTTTTTCATTTATTGTGTTCATATGCACGCTAACAGACAATCTATCAATTGGCGAGAGTTCATCTAGATTCTCGCGCTATTCAATTATCGCGTTCATATAATACATGGATAAAGAGACCCACAGATGTGATGGATTTCGTCTAAAATATGATGTCGATCGACAAATTTGATGTAGAGACCACCACCTACCAAATTTCAATCTTTCAGTTATCTCCGTTTTTCAGTTACCGTGCTTTGTGTTCCGAGTCGGACAACATTGAAAAATGTGTTTTTCGGATTCAAAGAGGTCCACGTTTCTCCACGTGGAGATTCATTAAATCTCGAGGACCAATTTATTGACAATTATAATGCTTGTAGTCGTCAAACGTATGTTCCCGATGCAAAAGGGTTAAATTCATCAAAACAAAATTCGTTTTCTCTTATCTCAAAATTCAATTTTTAGGCTATTTTATCTAATTTTATCGGTCGCTTTTTAGTACGATGAGTTCAATCCGGAAATTTTATTTAATATCCATAAAATGTGTAGTTACAATAATGTCGGCCACCAGCTGAATGCCACTAGATGTCACTGTCATCGCCATTAAAATCAGAGCATAAAACTGCGTAGAAGAGACAGAGAGAGAGACGACGGACGGAGTTCAACAATGACGTGTCACAAAGGCTAAAACAAAGAATCATGATGTGCCATCAGGTAGAACTAATTATTAACTGTACATATCTTTAATTGTAAATACTTCATAAATGCTGTAATAATATAACGTTCTTTAACATAATAAAGTAGTTGGTTAACTGTATCGAGAAATTTACTTTTATGGAATCAACAGTAAGCTTAAGGATCGCCCACAATAATATACATAAGTAAAGCTCCATTAAAAATGAAAAATTTATCAGAGCTAAAAAGTTAGCAATTTTTATTTCTTTCCGCAATGATCCAGGCTGCAACCACAGATTATCAAAGCACTAAAAAGTTCACCAAACTGCCATTTTGAAAAAGCATCCAAGCAAGCAAAAGTTCACTTTTAAAGTATAACTTTGAAAATGCTTTTAAATCTTAAGCCATACGATGCCAAGCTTGGGCTTGTAGCAGAAGTTACAATAAATAATAATCTCGAGCCAAAGAATCTGACTCTGTCGTCAGAAAAATTCAAGCGTAAAATTTCTATTTACGCTCAAAAAGATATGTAATTTTTCTAAGAATCCCAGAAAATGGAATTCTTCGTAAATCGAGAGTAGAAAAATTTATTAAGAGCAAGATGTTTCACTCACTGGTTTATTTTATTGCAGAATGGCGAAAAAAAATAAATAAATGGCGAAAGCGACCTAGGAAGCAAACGATAATAACTACGTTGCCAGTACGACGAGCGGGTAGTCATAAGAAATGTTTACAGTCACCCTTGCTGTCAGCGGAACAGTCTAGCACTGAAACGAAAAATAACAGTTAAAAGATAGAAAACTAACTTTTAATTGCAGAAAAGATTTCTAACATTTAACTGCTTATATTCGCTGCATGGAGCAGTGTTCTTTAAGCCAAGCAAGACAAATTCAAAGAATAATATAATTGAAATCAAATTTACCAAATGTTTTATAATAGACTGAAAAAACGCCAAAGAGTTTATATGGTTTCCACAAAATAACTTTCAATTTTCATAAACATAGATTTATATTGTATAAAGAAGAATGAAACAATAAAACCTTTTTTATACGCATTCTTTTATTCAGACATGACACAGGCTTGGAACAAAAAAAAAGCTGAACTTCATAAATAATGAATTGGTCCAAACACAAATATCAAGAAGTAAAATAGGTATGATTAATTGAGCAATAAAACGAATAAATTTCTACAAAATGTGCTTGAGATATTAAAAATATTGTGGAATTATTATATAAAAGAAAATTAAGAATGATAAAAGCTGAAATCCACGTAAATGTGTCAAGTCTGTTGATTAGTGTAATGAAATGTCGAAAATAAATTTTTAAATAAAAAAATCTGGAAGTAAATGCGAAAATCTTAAAAGCTTGAGCCGCTAACATATATACTCTAATTAAATTGGGAGTTTGAGTACATTCATAACATATCTAAAACTTTAACGAGAATTTAAGAATTTTTTTAAATATTTATTGTGACTTAATTTCTTCACAGTATTGTTTTCAACACCACACGCTTTTACGATTTTTGCTCAGACCTTCAAATTTTTGATTAAAACAATTACTTTCTACATATTAGTAATCTACACATTAATAACAAAAAGCGTGTTTTATTTTCTAATTTTTAGTCTTGAATATCTTTCCTATATCATTATTATAACTATTAAGGAATCTTGTAATAAATGTTTCCGAAATTCACTAACAGATGACGTCCTTCATAAGTCAACAAGGTCAAAGTTAAACAAAAGATGCAAAAAAAAGAAGAAAAAAGTGAGTGCGACAACAAATTAAGGTTTTCTTTCTGAAACAATAATTATCTACTACCAGCCTTGCCATGTTGGGAATATTTTTATTTGCAACGATTAATTTTAAACAGATACAAGGCGAAATGTGGGCCAATTCTGAACTTTACATGCGATTTATTGCCTTTTTTAAATTGAAAATAACAGCTAGTACTTGTAGGCACTTCCAAGCATGCAAAAAATTCCCGAGAGAATTTTTGGGGTAGTGAAATCTGGCTCCAAATATTTGTTAAATTGAGCGACAAATTTCAATGAATTTTTACTGCATATCGGAATCGCATTGGATCTCCATGCAAACGAATCGGTACCGACTTATATTTATCGGAAAAATCGAAAAACAAACTTCTCTCCCCAAAACTGAAAATTTATAAATATTGTTTCAAGGTTTTAAATTGATTCCCCTTTACAAGGTTTAAATTTGGCTTAACTTTAATTATCATGTAAAGTTAAGCCCTCGGTATGGAATTTTTACTAAATCTTTGCTACAAACTTGGCACAAGATATTAGCCGGGCTTATTTGTTTGATTGGGCTAGAAAGATATTCACTATGGGCCACGTATAGCGCAGCAAGTTTAACATGCTAGCTGTAACAGGATAAAAATAAAGCAAATATTTCATCAACAAATCTTTTCCAAAACATGCAAATTATATTCTCATTGTATCTCAAATTGCTTAAAAATTAAAAATTTAGAAAATCGCTATTAAAAAATAGTAACAGAAAAGTATTTAAATGAATGACAAAAAATTAACTATGAAGTACATTAAAATATAAGAATTTCCGAAGCATCAGGTGATATGTCTAAATATTAATTTTGCTAACTCTTAAAAGCTTAATAACAAGACAATTTGTCCTTTTGCAGGAAACTATTGGCGAGATTGAAATCTGCAAGTTTCTCTAGCAAAATCTAGTTACATCCACATTAACAAAAACAAGTCAGGCTCTCGTTGGTACGCAGAAATCAAGTGGGGCCAATCTTCAATTAAAAGGAATTCTGTAATAAAATAGTTAGACATAGCAATAGATGATGAATTAAACTTTACAGCACACCTTTCAGATATAAAAGCTAATAACCTCTTTCAGAAGCTTCAATTTGTCACTGGACCTTCTTGGGGCCCAAATAAAAATATAAGACGAAACCTCCATCTTAAATTAGTCGAAAAAGTAGTCTTCTATGGTTCTGCAGCATGGAATCAAAATTTAACATCTATGCAGCAGAGGCTTCTAAATTCCATTCAAAGGACATTTCTTTAAAATATTTCGGGGGCTTATCGCACGACCTCAATGGCAGCCTTCCGAGTCACAGAGGGTCTCCTCCCTCTTCATATAAAAGCGGAAGCAGAGTCCACTCTTGTAAATGTTTCACACCTTAAAAGAGACAACAACTTTGAAGGATTCAATTACACTTTCAAGGACAACCCTCTCCACCAATCTTGACCCATCCAGCCCTCTTCAACTTAGAAAACAACATCTCATTTAATGGTTACATCCACTCAAATGGACTAGAAATGTTCTCAGATGGTTCAAAAGTTAAAAACGAAACTGACTGCGCTCATTACAAAAAGAATGGATGGCGAAACTCGACTCTCACAACAGTCTTTCAGGCTAGAATCCCTGGCACTAGAAGAGGTAATCTCATGGGCAAGAGGTCAGTAAAACAGGGCCAAATTATGGTGCGACAGCGAATCAGTCCTCAAAGCAATCATATCACCAGAATCAAGGAACTCCATCATCCAAGAGATTCAAATGTCACTCCGAGACAACCCGAACATCGAAGTTGGTTGGGTAAAAGCTCATATTGTCATCGCCGGAAATGAGGCGGCAGACGAATTGGCAAAGAAGGCGATGAAGAAAGGTTCTAAATTTGAAATCCCAGCTCCCAAAAGTTATCTCAAGAAACTACTGAAAACCGCCTGAGTTCAGAAATGGCAAACAGACTGGGATGAAGGCGAAACGGGAAGACTTATCCATAATATCATACCAAAAGTCTCCTACATCCCATCACCCTGGACCAGGCAGGTTGTTCAATTCGCCACGCGTCATGGACCCTTTCCCTGCTTCCTTAAAAAGGTTCAATCTCTGTCACACAAATCTTTGTGCATGCGGCGAAGTGGGCGACCTTCTGCACTTTGCTACTAGCTGCCCGTTGACCGTGTGTTTCCACATGACGAAACCAAGTTATCATCTCACCGAAATATTGGTGGAAAAGCTGCCTCTCCAACAAATCACTCAAGATCCAAAATCATCCAACTAGTATACTTCCTTACTGACAATGAAGTCTTGTTTAAATTGGACCCTGGGATCGACAGTAATTTTTCAGATAGTGACTCGTACATTGAGACCGCTCTCCCCCGAGTAACAAGACACTCCCAACGAGTTTGTTTGTAATGTATTTTCTCTTTTGTTCTTTCCTTAAAAATGTTGTATCATTATTTTATTATTTGGTATTTAGTATGTCTCTTTGTATATTCACTTGGATTTATTACTTTATACATTTAATTTGTTTCATATATTTTTATTTTATGTATTATTATTCTATGTATTATTATTTTTTCTATGTAGTATTTTTTGCTCAATAAAGTTTCTACGCAAACCCATCCAAACTGCAAACCGGAGATTTTTATTTTTGGAGTCGGGGTGTGTCGTCGTGTAAACTAATGTACACTTTAAATCTTGTTTTGAAAAATTGCCGTGTTGTGCAGATAATAAATTTATAGTCTGATAAGTCAAAGTCTGATTTTCATGATAGGCATTCAGTCACTTTAAAAAATGAAAGTCACAGATAAAAATCTATAAAAAAATTTTAATCTACAGACAAGCTGTCACATAAAGAACTCCCTTTACTTCTATATACAATGTAATCATGTAACGTGAATAATTCAGATCCAGTCATCACATATTGAACAGCTTACTCAAATTGCTTCTGTAATTATTAATGATTAAGCCATTTTTTTCCAGGTGTTTCCGTGATGCACTGTAATATTTATATCAATCCCTGCGGGATTTCAACCTCGCATATTGAAGCTTTCTGCAACACTCGGCAACACTAGTGAAAATAAAGGCGAAGGAAAAATGAAAATAATCGTTTTCAGATAAGCTATTTCTGATTTTTAACGAACTGTAAACAACACCTGCCTGTAAGGCAAAAAGGCATATATTTTAAGATTTTAACTACAAAGAAAAAAAAAAGAATTAATTGCAAATTAAAGAGTACTTAAAACTTTTATTGTTCGCAGCAAATCCGTAAAATTTCGAAAGAACAAATAATCCCCCCCCCCCTAAAAAATAAACTAAACAGATTATAAATTAAACACAAACTGTTCAGAGCTTTAAAAATTTTAACTTCACAATAAATTATGAGAACTTGAATTAAAATGTCAACAGCATTTCCCAACATTGAGATGTGCAGGTGCTGAAAAATTGGTCCAGCAGACTATATTTTCATTTTCATTTATCACCAAACAGCTTTAGAAAATTCTATCATTGGAAAGCCTCTTTCACAAAAAGAATTCCAAAACAATAATCTAAATACACGAATTATCATCTTCAATAACTGCAAAAATTATTAAGGAAATTTATAAAAGAGGTATCCGCTTAATTAGCTGCATGAAATTATTTCCTACATACACACCTTAATCAAAAGGGTTTTTTTGAATTATTAAACGATTTGCGTCGATCACAATAAAAGACAATTTTTCCTTTCTTTTTTATTTGCAGAAAACATTTCTTTCAAACAATTCAACAACATGGAAAACTTTTTTTTTCCAAAACTAAAGTACTTTACTTGCACAAGCTTTTGTAAGACAATTTTGTTTAATAATCGATATGCCAAAAAAAGTTGAATTAATGGCAGCATTTTATAAGATACGTTAAAAACATAATAAAAAAGCGTTTATAACCGGCATCGTTACACAAAAAAAGCGTTCATTTGAATTTTTAAAAAAATGCATTTATTTCAATGAAATATATATGAAAATTACAATTCGATGCGGAATTCATTGCACTATTACAAAGAAATACCGAAAGAAGGAATTATTTGAAACGAGCCTCAAAGACAAAAGAACAAATTCCTTTATTCTCCAGGTACTAATTTAAAGGGAACAAAAGACGAAAATAAATGATAGAATCTGTTCAAAAAGCCAATTAAAAAAACACGCGTCTATTAAAAGTGCTGTCTGAGTCAAAATAACAAATAGATTTTTTTTAAAGGCGACATGCTTTATAGAAAACGACAAAATTTCAAATATAATTCTCATTTGAGAGAAGCTAGTAATGTCGACTTAAAAATATGGATGAACATTAATATTTAACAGCCTATTCAATAATCCCCAGGCAATTTAAATGAAATACTATATTGTGATGGGATTTTCGAGGTTCAAGATAGCAAGAGCTGAAAATTTCAAATTTATTTAATTTGTGTTCAGTAATATTAGATTTATATTTGAGATTGTATTTGTATTAAATTGTTGTTTTGTTTTCACTGCGAGCTTACGTTTGCGGACGAAATACTCTGTTTCAGTAGCATAAAAGAAAATTTCTTACTGATAAAATAATGAGTCAAGTCGCCCATATAAAATTTCTATTACATGGAATAATTTGGAAACGTAATATAATTTTTCGGATATTCTAGTAAATTTTATGGTTGCTCTTTGTCGTTCGACACTGAATTTAAAAGTCTACTAGCGAAATACCAAGGCTCGGTTAATAGTTGAAAACAGTACATAAAACTAGTCTCACGCTATTAGTCCAAGATTTTGAATATTATGATTGTATCTAAATGTCTGCGATATATTAATTTACATTATTTCAGCATTCGTTAATATTTGTCTAAGTCTATAACGTTTGTTTTGCCTCTGCTCGTCATTTTTTTTTATGTCTTCATTCTTCTGAATCGGCTTCTTGCTGTTAAAAGCTAGTTTCCCAGCAAACTATCAAATCTATGAAAATTTTCCCAGAGCCATAAAATCATTTAACATGTCAGATAGTTTCCAACGACACATTCATTAAACAATATCAAAATTAAGTAATACTTGATATTCTTTTAGGTTGCATGACAATTCATTGAACAAGCATTAAAATAAACGAATGAATAAAATAAAACAGCACATTCATCGACTTGAATACGCGAATTTTTGCACGTTATTGCATACAAAAGTATAAATTGAAAAAAAAAAACAACAACAAACAAACAAAGATCCAGTCCTTAAATTTAAGCGTAGAAATAATCAGGTAAATACTTACTTCAAATGATGCGTTAAGGACATTGGCAATGAATAAAAACTTTTAGCATATTTGTTTCTGCTTTCAAAGTCGTTAACTGTTTCATAATGCATGCGACAACTTAAATGTTTTTTTAAAACAAAAATAAAAAAGTATAAATGTTTTCTTCACATATTTTATTAAAATGGAATGAATTAGAAACAAATCTGTTTCAAATAGTCAAAACAGCATGGTACAAGTTATTTCACGGGGAAAAGAGGTAAAAATATGAAGGACGTGTTTGGCATTTTTGACTAAAGCAACATCAATCGTTTTCGCAACTGCAATAAGATTATTCAAAATTTCAAAAAATTTCAATTTCAGAAATTTCGCCTCGCACCTGCGCGATAAATACTTTCAAACACCAAATTATGCACATTAGAAACAAGACTGATGAAAGCAGGTTTCTAGAAGCAGAAGTTGCGTTTTCAACAAAGAGTAGTACGTTTAATCGAATAAGTATAAATAATTTATTAAATGAATGGTTAGTATAGTGTAAATGAATAATTAGTACAGTACAATGGTATAATTTCTTATTAAACTTTCTGCATTTTGCCTTTTATCAGAGAAATAAATGGATAGATATATTTATATAGATATTTTGCTAACGTGTAAAACATACCGATTTGTAATACCTAAAGATTCGCAAAAACTGCTCTTTCCATAAGGGATGAGGAGAAAATTAAAATTAAAATTTCAAAACATTCGGAAGGTTTAAGTAGCTACACAGTTTCTTTTCAGGTTAAATAAAATAAATGATGTGAATCAAGTTAAGTAAAACAATTTAATCCTATATTGCGTTTTTTCATTAGTCAACAAAAGTAATTGCGTAAATCTATATAATTAGGGTAAGGAAATACAGGAAAATAATTAAAATAGACTTTGAGGTTAATTTTTTCATTAAAATAAAAAATAGAGTTCGATAAACAATTGTTTGTTGACCAATTATTTTTCATTCTATAGGGAGGTATTTTTTTTTTAACCAATCAACTTTTCTGGTCAAAAATGCAGCAGTAAATAATTTTAATAAGAAATTAGTAAATCATTCAAAATTAATTGAAAAAGGCTAAAAAAGGTAGCGATGCAAATACGAATCATTACGCAGCGTAGGGCTATTCCTAAATTATGTTGGTGAAGGCTTGAAAGCTCTGTGACACATCAACGGTTTTAGCAGCAAAAGCATTTTCCAGCACCAGCCGTAATGGATCAAATTTATTAATTAACCCATGAGATGCGAGAGTAATTAATCATCATACCCATAAGAGAAATTATTCATTTGGAAAACCCAGATAAATGTACCTCCGAATTCCATTTGACAAATTCCATGACTTCACGAAATGTAACGCATAACCGACCGAAAGTGGAGGCAGAGATAAAGTGACTTTGAAACAGAAATTAAATCATGACCTCTGTAAAGCTAATAGCGTGATCAAATCGTTCATATTTCTCTAATGTGAGCCGATTCTTGATATAATTTCAAGTATCGATAACATACATACTTCACGAAACAGTGAATTCCTGCGATGTTACTTCAACTAATAAGAGAAATCATAATTATGCTTAAAGCTGTTATTCAAAACGAATTTTATTCGCATGTAATTATTTTTCTTTGCTGTAATGCACAGAGGAAAATCAGTGGGCTCTACTCTCAATTTTCTCGTATACTTACGCAGAGGAGCGAATTGATAAATTTATTGGTCCTCTGAAACACTGCACATAATACATTGTTGTAAACAAAATTATAAAATACTAATATTAAATTATAGTCGATTCCCTTTTTGGAAATACAAGTTACTGTTTTATAATCGTATCTTAATGATTGCTAAACCTATTGTTATGCGCAATGTTTCACTGTACATTTGATTTGTTCCCTTTTAAAATAGTATAACTTAAAGTACTTTCAATCGTAATAACTACATTTTTACGATTAAACACTATTATATTATTTAATTTTTGTAATTAGTTTTATTAATCTTTGTTGATAAGTAAGACTCTTAAAATTCAGTAATTTATATCCTAAAGATGCGTACATAAATATTATCAAAGCAAGTTGAGGATTCATTGCACGAAAGGAAATGCAATTGGCTCTTTCTTAGCAAAATTATTTTGTGCATTACTTCTCTACAACTAATAAAGGAGAATGTGTGTGTGCTGGTCCTCTACAGGGCAGGGCGCTGGACCTAGAGCTACGAGATTTGGCACAAACATACTTTGAAGGGTGGGGATGTGCATCTCGGAGCCCTTTTTTTCAAATTTTAATTAAAAATTAGACGTTATTTAATTTTTTAAAATTTAAATTTAGCCGTTTTGCCTTAATAACTTTGAAACATATTACAGCACAAAAATAATTTTTACACCATCTCAAAGTGCAAAAAATTACCTTTTCAATGAAATCAATTAAGTTGCCGTACAATTTTTTCTCCAATTTTAATAATTTTTTAAATATATTTTTTGGCGCAATTTACAACAATACTTTTCATTGTTGCAACGCAATTCAAACCGTTTTTATTGTTTAAACCAGGGATGGGCAAACTTTTTCGGTCGCGGGCAAAAAATCGAAAAAAAAAAAAGTTTGGCGGGCCAAGATAAATTTTTCTAAAATTTTAAAAATAATATACAAGTAGTACAATTTAAATATGTGAATGAGGTGAATGAAATTGCGATTTCATTTTTAAAAGTTCCTTATATTGAGGTTCGAAGTGAGATGTACTGATTCTAAGGAACGAGGCTAAATGCTCATCGGTCAGTCTACTTCTGAAATAATTCTTTCTAAGGTTCATAGTTGAAAACACTTGTTCACATATATAAGATGAAGCAAACATAGCACTGATTTTCTGGGCGTGAGATATTAAATTTGGAAAACTTACTTTCGATAAAGATTTGTAAAACTCTAACTTTGGCATGTTTAGAAACGACTGCTTGAGTTGATTGTTAGATTGCATCTCAATTAATTCAAACTGCAAATCTGACCTCACTGCTTCACAATTTACGTTGAAAGGCATGGTAAAAATATCCAATTCTGTTTGAATGGCACTGAAATCTAGAAATCTGCGTTCGAACTCAAAATGCAGTTTTTTTCAAGCCATCATAATTCTTAAGCTTCTCTTCATTTACTGAGGGCATTGAATTTAACCTCGAGAAATGAGACAAGTCGTTCTTAGCTAGCTGCCCAGCAAACAGATTAAGTTTTAGTTTAAAAGCTTTGAGATGGGCCCAGATGTCGTCGATAAATTGATTTTTCCCTTGCATATTGACATTCAAGTTCTACATATGACAAAGAAGATCTGTGAAAAATGCAAAGTCCGAAAGCCATTCTGTATGTTCTAACATTTCGCACTCCTCAGAACACTGTTTCTCATGGAAGAACGACACAATGACGTCTTTCAGCTGCCAAACTCGCTCGAAAACACATCCTGCACTAAGCCACCTTACTTTCGTGTAATACAGTACATCAGAGTATTCAGATTGCACGGACTGAAGAAAATCTCGAAATTGCCAGTGAGTAAACCCACGAGATCGAATAGTATTTACAAGCTCCACGACTGCACCAAGCACGGGTTTCATATTCAATGCAGATTTACACAGAGCATCTTGATGACACAATGTAGAAAAACAACATTGTTCCCGGGATAGTTTTGATTAAAGAGTCTAAGAAATCCAGATTTTTTTCCTGTCATATTTGGTGCTCCATCGGTCGTAATATTACATATATTTTTTATAGGTACTTTCAAAGTTAAAAGCCCTTCCTGAAATTCACGAAAAATATCACATCCCTTTGTAGTTCCCTTTAAAGAACGCATGCACGCCAGTTCCTCGGTAATTTCAAAGTTCTCATCAACAGCTCTTATAAATAATACTAATTGAACAGTATCATTTATATCAGTGCTTTCATCCATAGCTATGGAGCAAAATATAAACTGGCCAATCTTTGACTCTAATTGAGATGTCAAATTTTTATCGATGGCTTCGATTCTAGAAGTCACCGTTTTTCGAGATAAGCTTACAGTCTGAAAATTATTTTTCTTGTCTGGACATAAAACATCACAAACTTGGAGCATGCATTGTTTAACGAACTCCCCATCACTGAGAGCTTTATTATTTTCAGCAATTTTGTATGCTACAATGTAACTTGCATGTGTAGCTGCTTCTTGGATAGTGTTTCCCTTCTTGAAAAAATTTTGTCGGCCTGATAATTTTTTGCAAAGACTTTCTACATTTTGCTTTCTTTCATATTCGGACATGCTTCGTAATTGGAATTATGCTTAGATGTGAAATGACGGGAAATGTTATATTCTTTGAAGACTGCTACAGCTTCATTGCAGATGAGACACACTGGTTTATCTTTAACAGCTGTAAAAAAATATTTCCAGGTCCATTCATCATTAAAAGCACAGCACTCTGAATCAACTTTACGTTTTTTAGTAGCCATTTTGGGATTGAAATATTTTACGAATAACCCAAAGAAGCACTAGCTACGCTATACTTTTAATGCTTTCACCACTATTCACAATGATGCTTTATGTCCGCAATCTTTCCATACGCAATCAATAATATTAAAACTCGCGCCAAAAGAAAAAGCCGCTGCCTGGAGCTTAAAATACGCAGTCTGCCACATGTGAGGTCTAATTCACCTATATTGGATTCCCATATGTCTGCTCCCCGAGAAAGAGATAACGCTTGTTGGCGCCAGTCTACAGCTATAACTAACAAAGAACTTCTGCTTTTAACACTTTACCGATTGAAAGCTGTCTGTTTATTGATAGCTTCTATAGAATATGCACTGCGAGTAATGTACAGAAACACATCGTTGCGATGTGGTTGAATGCGAAGAACAGAATGATTTTCAACAGAAATGAAACCGGAAATACCATCAATAAATCAAATAAAAAAGAACATTACAACCAGAGGGCGCGAGCGAAAGGCAGACGCACTGGCACCAACACTGTCTGTGCTTGCTATTTCCGTCGATTTTAGAACAAAAATAGAGAAAGTAAAAAGATCATCAGTCCTTTGAAAAAAGGAAGAAAGAAATAATATTTAAACAAAGTAGAAAAGGAGATGGATATATAACATATAAATCATATTTTCTTTTAATTTCCGTCGCACCGGCAAATTAAAATTCTACCCGCGGGCCGGAGTTTGCCCATGTCTGGTTTAAACAAATATTTAATTGCGTATTTCTCTTTCATTGTTCAAATTTGAGGCAATAGCCTAATACATTTTGCTATCACATCTTATTTCCTTAAAATTTTTTGGAATCTGCAAACCAAGTTCTGAGATATTACACATATTGAGAAGTATATCCAGTAAGCTGAATGATTATGGTTGTTATGTTTTCATTTCTTTCTCAGCATGTTTAAATCCAGCTAAGATGCCGCTGGCCATATAATATTCTGCACCCTTTTAATGTTGAAATCGAATGCATATTTTGCAAGAGGATTAATAAAGTGAAGACGACTCCAACACCGTGAAATTAGATGCTAAATGACATGCTCCGGGATATTTATGTGGACAATGAACAGAACAGGTGCAAGGCCACTAAAAGAACATGGGTTAAATATCTACCACAATCGGAAGTTTAAAATTATGTCGTTAAAGGAACCATGAATGTAAAATAATGTAAGATTCAATTAAAATCATATTCCCGGCGAACAAGCTGGTCGCCGAAGGCGGCTAGTATTAAATAAATTCAACAAAAAAAATTTTATACAATAGTTAATGATTCATAAAGTTCAAAAAGAAAGTTAATTTCATGCTAAGGGCCGGGGGGGGGGGCCCCCCCCCCACCTCTGGCGCACGCTTACTGCATCTTACCTTTAAATCGCCCCTGCTTATACAAAAGCATGTCGGTATATAAGAGACTATGTTATCTACTTGGATTTCAAAATAGAAGATTACACTACGAAGCTTTCCAGAAAATTAATAATTTTAGTCATCATCCATTAAAATCTCAAAACAAGTAAAATATTTTTGATCCTCAATTCAGGAAAACATAGAAACCATTATGCTACAACTAAATGGAGACACTAATTTTTTTTCTGACTCCCAGCCAAAATGTTCAAATTTTTATACACTTTTTTTAACTTGACTTGCGTTAAGTTTGTAAAGATGGAAATTTGTAATCGATTTTTCTCTCCCTTCCTGATGTGCTAGAGTTTTCAAATTTTGTATTCTCGATGACAATACGCCATTTTTATTTTCAGAACGTAATTAACAGTTAAACGATGAAATTTGTTACATTTCGATTCCATCCAAGTGGCGCTACCTGGTAGTAAATTTCAGAAAAAAATTGATCAGCCGATTCCATAATATTTATAATAACGAATTAGTTCATGCAGAGTAGAAGTGTTAAGCACTGTGTCTCAATTTTGTATACAGGGTGACTCCTTGAACTCACTCAAGAGGACGCAAGTAGTCATCAAAAGGAACAAAAATTGCCAAAGAACATGCATCGCAAACCACGTTTAGTCGGTGGATATCGCAAAAATACTTATGCAAGGTGTGACGTCGGAAAAAAATGAGTACAATACTACTAATGATAATAATAAACATTTGTTTGATAGCATGATTACAATGCGGCATGTAGTGCAGACTCATAGCCAGAAAGGGGACGAAGAGAAATTGATTACAGAAGTTGTCGAAATTGCGACCGCGAACGCCATTCCAAAGCCGAAAGTCGCGGAGAAAAGATTGTCTGCCGCGGCAAGGAAAATCGGTGCAATTAGATCCTCCAGACTCTACAGACGTCTCAAAAACGAATGATTCAGACCTAGTGCAAAGATCCGATTTTAAAATCATCGCCTTCAACATGCCAGAGAAGCGATTAACGGCGTGAAGTACATTGATGGCAGCTGGGTACTGCATACATACCTGCTGCGGTGCCGGGCCATTAATAACAGCGTTTTGCTCAGCAATTTTCGCAGAAAACCGGAACAGAACCGAGGCCGCAAGTACGATTTTCAGAACGTACGGGAGGTATGTGTTTAGTACCCAATTGCTACTATCATTGTACTTCATGCCGCTAATCGTTTCTCCGGCTAAAATCGGATGTGTGCAACGATGTCTTCGAAGTCCAAGGGATTGCGGTCCGGCGCCCGTGGAGGTCAAGCAACAGATCCGATACGTCCAATTCACCTCCCGGAAGCATGGACGTGGTTACGCACTGCAATCCAAACCTGCCTGTCTGTCATACCATCATGAATGGACTACATGTTCTACTACGCTGCGGCTGACAAACCCTACTTGCGTATTATCGTGATTTTCGCCGACTAAACGTTGTTTGCGATAACATGTCCTTACTGATGCCAACTAACATTCTCAGAGTTTGTCGCCACTTCAAGAGAAGAAACAGTTGTTTAATCCATGCCAGAATGTCACTTAACCCTTTGCACCCTTATATCGAGTCAGACTCGATATTCTAAATGATGCATCTTTCACATTCTTGTTGGATAGCGCTTATTATAAACACCATATAATAGCAAAAAACACACAGATTAATTTTTAGGAATTGAAACAAATTAATGACATTTATCAGCTTCCTAAAGCACTCAATCAATCCTTACATTCACATGTGCATAATTAGGCATCTTATCTTTCGGAGTGAAAAGGGTTAAAACTTTGTTGTTGTCTATGGTTTATGAAACCAAAAATTATCGATCAGTCGAAAAAAAAAAAAGGCCTTAACAATTGACAATGGAATCAGCAGTTTGAAGAAGCGAGAGAGCCCTAAACTGTTTCCTCCGGTAAATAGAACTTCCAGTTTTCCTTATTTATTCAATTTTTTAACAAAATTTTTGGGCGAGATTCTTTGCATCAGTGTTTACTTGGTGGTTTTCATTACCTTTTCATTATTTGGCACTTGTTCGCTTCTTCAGACTGGTGATTCAAAGTGTCACTGTTATTTTTTTATTTCGTAAAATTTGATGACTCGTGGTGATAACTTCGGAATCATTCGTTCAAACCCCTCCCCCCCTCCTTCAGTTTTTAAGTAGTCTTTTTTTAAAAAAATCTATTAATTGAATGATATTAGTTTAACAGCCATAAAATTTTTCTTCGATTTTTCACATTTTTTAATGATAAATTTTCGAAGTTTTTCATGATGAAAGAAAAATTGTAAGCCTGAAAACGTGGAAACGTGATCAAGGTTTGACTGCTTTACGAAATGATTCCGAGGGAAAAAAAAGGTAGGTTTAGAAATGTGTCAACATTTTTAAAAAACCGGTATAACATTTTATTTATTTTTAAAGTCTTCTTAAATCATTATAAGGCCATAAAATCTCATACTAATATGCATTTGTTCCAAATTTATGGAAATATTAATCTATACGCTAATAACTGTAAAACACAATTCTGAACTCCAAGAGCAGAATTTTTAAAAATATATTGATGCTGGTTAAAAATGACACAAGAAAACAATGTTTTGTTAATCATTAAGAATTCAATTTATGAAATAAAATAATCAAAAGCTATTCTTAAAGGAAGAAAAATAAGACTAATTATGAATAACAAAACAGAAATTTTGCCTAAAATATTATAATATAAATATTCCAAATGAAAAGAAATGTCCCACAAACTTTTCCCCATGAGTGGAAAATAAATACTGACAGGAAAAAGATGAAAAACAGTTTTGAAAGATTTTTCTACCACAAGAAGAATAAATAAATAAAACTGACAAAAAAATGGAACAAACAGACGCAGGCAAAATATATTCAGAGATTTATTTGCTACGAAATTCCGCAACGGGTAAGCCTTCTTTTCCCTCCAAAGGAAACTTGACAGCTCTTTCATTGGTTGCCATCTTTTTTTTTCGTTCAAAAGGTCAAATGGCATGTAATGCACATTTGAAAGTATTCAAGGAAAAAAGTTTGGTAAAGCATCGCGTCACAACATTCAGATAAACTTAAAAATCATTCCTATCAAATATGGTTCTTAAAATTGAGTAGGTGCAGCATACGTCGATTTTGAATTCCAAGTGTGTCCAAATTCTTTTATGAAAAATAGAAATGTCAATTCATTATATGTTAGAAAAACGTGAAATAAACATTTAAAGAACATGAAAGCTTTGCGAATGATGATTAATATAAAATTTTGTTGCAAGAGCTCTCGTCAATGCTTACATTCATATCTAGTATAGGTTATCATTTCAATGGAAGAGAATAAAAACTTCATAACTAGATCAGCTTTAGTTGCAGAAGAGAGGAATTTTTTTTTGTTTAAAATGTTAGTAATGTCAGTATAAAAATTCAGATTTCGTAATTTTTCAGCCGTACATTTACTGACTGAAACGATATAAAATAATTTTTATTTCATTTAAAGCATTTTTCCAACTGAAAGTATAGGGTATCCATTTAAAACGCACCCCAAAATGGAAAAAAAACCCCGAAAAATATGCTTTAATATTTACAAAAGTATTAAAAAAATAAAACCCGAGTTTCTATATTACAATAAATGTTCAAATTGGTCACCATTGACCCCACAACAGACTTTTGCTCGATAGATCGTGCTATGGACTACTTTCTTGAGCACCGTAACAGGAATGGAGCGAATGATGTCCTCAATCTTTTTTATTTGACGATCGGTTATCGTTTGCGGATTATTCTTATTACCATTTGTTTACTTTTTAGTATGATTTTTATTTTCGAATAGAAGCTTCGAGGATAAAAATTCGTTTTGCTAGACCGCGCGCAGCTTCGTAGAGCGGGTTGCTTTCATATGGATAATCCAGTAGATGTCTATCTTTAAGGGTTTAAAAATTAACTATTAGATGAAGTTTAGAGTGGACACTGTCTATACCAGGGGGCGTAGTGGCCGGGGGGCAAGGGGAGGTAGAGATGTTTCAGGGGTCGCCATTGAATCAAAACATTACTGCGTTTATACCGTTTTTAAAGCAAACACGAAGAGAGGGCGTAAAATTAATGGACAAGTTTCTGGTTTGTTTATTTTGGATTCACAGGCCGTTTCCCGGTAACCCTCCGATTTAAGCAATCGCCAAATCCATTTGCATACTATATAAAGCGCCAAGTTTGAATCAGTTCTTTCTTTAGTACACAAAGCGTTGAATTCCGTGTTCTTTAGTTTGTCTAACCCTGTCTTTTTAAATCGGTGAAAAAAAATTTTTAAGCATTTAAATTCTAAATGGAACTATTGGAATTAGCTACATCGTTTGGTTAAAAATATAACCGTCAGTGATTATCTAAATCGTTAGGTTAAAAATTTAACCGCCAAAGAAACCTTGAAAGTCGCCAAAAAGAGCGATACATAATAATTATGGCAACCTTTCCACAAAATTAGGCTCTTATTTTAAGTAAACATTGAGCGCTACAACAATAGGAACATTAAATTTAATATTTTGAAAGTATTCTTAAGGCATAACATTTAAAAACTCCACTTTAAACATTAATAAATATCTTCAAACAGAGTGTTGAAATTTTGAAGATTCCCACTGACTTAACATTATCACTGGAAGTTGATGGGCCCGGCGGAAAACCTACTTTACCGCAAATAAACAAAACAGAAAACTCGTCCATCCTACTGACGCCATATACATTTGCTAAGTCACTGTTGACGAATGGGATAAAAGAAATCGTATTATTTGCAGGGCGTCACTTACTTTCATTACGACCTTGCCCATGGTGACGGAACATTAATGCGTTATGTATCTCTTTAAAGTCAAATATCATGAGGGGGCGGAAAAATACAACGCCCCGGCAACAGTTTATGCAAGCTAAGTCGCTGATGACGATGAGGAAGAGGGCGAAAAAATCATTTTATGACCCGGGTGTCACTTACCCTAGATACGCCACTGGTCTATACTAACAACATAGGTCAGTTTGCAAAGTACTGAACAGATTTTATATTGCCATACGTTCCACAGCCCGTCCAGCAATTGATGCGAAAACGTCTGGGCTGATTCTGTGAAGTCGGCCGCAAAGGGTTAATCGCAAAAATTCGCCCACCACTTTTCACATCAACTTATTAAGCAACCTTCTGTTCATAATATTGCAGGTGTGAAGTTTCTAGCAAGCGAACTATTATGTTGTAAAGTAGCTTTGTAGAATTAAATGTAACACCAGATATCGTCCACACTAATGAACGCAAAACTGCAGATATTAAAAAAAAAAAGATAAGCTTCTGAAACAGAAACAATAAAATAAAGCAAAAACGAGATAAAAATTGTAGTCAAAATTTTCCGAAAATGTCCTTTTTCTATTGATGAGCTAAGAATAATCGCTTATTTCTAAAAGCGAATGAAAAAAAAAAAAAAAAATTCTTAATATCAAAATCGACTCGTCGCCCGAGGCGGACGGCACTACTTTGAAAGAGAAATGATGATGTAAAGTAAATGACTTCGCTGATTGGTTTTTGAGATATGCAGTCACAATTTCAGATAATGTTTGGGGAAGAAGAGAAACTTTCTTTTTGCTCTGAATTACCTTCACCTTGGTAACGAAATCTAACGTTCAGGTTGGGATATGAATTGCTGCTTTTCAGTTTTTGAAAGACAGTAGTGCACATCGCACACCAAGAAGAATACTGTCGCAGATTTACAAATAAATTCAAGAAGAATGAAATAGTTAACCCTTTGTACTCCAGGCACTCTGCAGGTGCCATTCTATAATGATGCATCATTTTGACTATTTCTTGATTTCGATTTAAAAAAATACCTGCAGAATAATAAAAAGTCGCAGAGTAATTCGGAAAAAATCAACTCGCACAGTTATTATTTCGCACAACCCCAGCAGTAAAATGAGGCCTTATAATCAGCGAAAAAATATGAATCTAATTACTTTTTCGAGGCGTAAAGGGTAATTATTTAAAATTTCAAAAAAAGAAGTGATTTAAGAAATAAATAATACATTTTACTATTACTTATATTAATGTTCCCGCAGGCTGATTCATCCAAATAGATCATATGAAGGTGACTCAAATTTATTTAAGGTGAAAATTGGTAAAGAGAATTCTTCAGTAGCGAATCTAATTTATGTTTTCACACACTTTCATGTAACCTATTTCGTGTTTGTAAAGATGGAATTTTATAATCGACATTTCACTCCCTTCGTGATGCACTAGAGTTTTCAAAATTTTTTACACTTGTGCACTTACGATGACAATTTTTTAAAAACATTTTTGCAGTTTAATTATCATATATCAGATTAATTTATTTAAGTTTTGATTATATACACAGGGTGCCACCTCGTTAATAATTTGAGAAAAAAAAACCTAATTTCTACACTAGTTAATGAACTACAAACTAAAAAGAAAAGAAAATATAAAAAAGTAAACTTAATCATCTTAATGTAAAATACTTACAAATAATTTAATGGGACAATCATGGACGTTAAATTCAAATTCGGGGCACTTGTTTAATTCTTGGCGAAGAGTCGAAAATCGGGACTGTAGTGGTTAATCTGGGATGTCTGGTTACTTTAGCCTTTCAGCGGCGCGCGTGAATTTCGTTTTATATCTTTTTACCAGAGAGTACTACGAAAGCATGACCTCGGCTATTCTTCCAGCTCCTTTCGGCGAACCGTTAGTCATCGTTTGGAATGTGTTAATGCAACTCTGGGAATCTGCTATTTGTATTTCAGAGATACGTGCGACCGTTGCAACGAAATGACTATGAAACTGACTTCCCGCTTTGCTTATTTAAATTTCAATCGGTTTTTTTTTACATCAATATGTTTTTACTGGTTTATACTACAAATGTAAATATATCCGTTGAAATATTGGCAATTTCATTTATTTTATTTTCACGTCATTCAGCTAATTCTATGGTCATTTTATACTGTTTTTGTGTTTTATGTATGCTTCCATTCCTTTGAAAATAAAAATTGTTTAAAATAATTATATTTATTAACCCTTACCCAATTATAACCTAATATTAATAACACAGGTCTGCAACCAAAAAACTGCATAGGATTTTTTAACTGTTTCTTATAGATTTTTACTCACTGAAACAGGGGAAAATATTTAAAAAATTCCATCACGTCAGGTTTTCTTGCAAAACTCACGTTTTTAGTTTAATTAAGCGCAAAATTTCTCTTTTTTAACCTGAAATCTGGTATCCTATTCTTGAGTCAAAAAAACATATCCAATAATGATTTTATATATCAATTTTATATTTCTAAGAGTGACACCCGCCTTCAAGTTTGGATGATATCCGGAGTGATTCTGAGGTTGGAGACACATTACCTCACCAGGACGAATCTAGCTCAGATTTTTCTATCGATGAGACCCAACCATTTTCTCAGAGCTAGGTTAATGATCTAGTTAGAGATTTAGGCCTTTCTAAAGATGGATCTGAATTGCTACTGTCAAGACTGAAAAATAAAAATCTCTTGACACCCGGATCTTCATTCTCCTGGTACAGGCACCGAGAGAAGGAAATTCACTCAGTTTTTCTCCAAAGAGGGAAACTCGTTTTTGTAATGATGTTCAAGGCCTAAAAAAAGTGCTTTGACGTTGAATATGATCCATCTGAGTGGCGCTATTTACACATTCGTCTAAAACAAGCCTTAAAGCAGTATTGCTGCCTAATGGTAATTCATTTACATCGCTTCCTTTAGGACACTCTGCGCATTTGGAAAAAAACTATAATGATTTGTCTATGATTCTTGAGGAAATCAACTATCAAGAACATCGCTGGATGGTAGTGTTAAATATAACATGAAGGAATAGTTTTTTGTTACTTTTTTCCAATTATAAGAAAAATCATGCATAGTTAATTGTAATAAAATATTGATTTTTTTTCATCGCAGTTGTGCTTTTTTAATGTAAACTCCCCATGTTTTGCAAAAAAACTGTACGTGATGGAGGGAAATGGAGGTCATTTTTGGATTCAGCATCCTAAAAAACGTAAAATTTACCAAAAATATCCCATGCAGAGTTATATCTAGGAAAAACGCGCGACTTTTTATGTTGGCATATGGAAGGTGCGCCCGCTGGAAGGTTAAGCATGTCGCAAAAGTTGGGAAGGAGAATTCACTTTTACTTAACATTTTAAAAAATTAAAACTTTTTAATCTTTCTCCATATGGTAGTAAATTCTACCTAGTCGGTTGAGCGGTCGCGCATATGGAATATTTCTATAAGATATTGGCTTGCTCTTCACACAAAATGCATGTCAGCAAGATGCGAGTTCGTGTCGCGGTACACACTGCTAGAAATCTGCACAGAAATGACAATTTATTACAGCGCCCATTTCCACTTCAATGTTCCATTTCTGCACATATATTAGGAATCTCATTATTTCGGTTCCCTCCATTAGCTTTTAAATTTGTGCCAGCGCACAGTGGTCCACTTTCGTTTTCTAGCGAGACAAAAATCATAGCGACGAAACTAAAAGCAGCAGAGACTTGAAATTTGTACAGTTTAAAGGAAATAGACTTCAGTTGTATCCCATGAAATTTCATAACAATCGGTTGGATATTTCTTGATTTGTATCAATTTATTTTATTCGTTCCCATTGTTCTCTATGGAGGGAACTGTTGTAATCAGCGGAAAAGTTAATAATTAGTTGTATAAAACATTAAAAAATCTGATAAATTTTGCCAAATGAAGGAAATAGCTTTAAAATAAGATTTGTGAAATTTTAGTAAAGTCTGGTATGTATTTTTTTTATTTTTAACATTCCAAATATTTGCGATGTTAAAATATATCTAATAAATAATTGTGCGATCAATTCAAATGCCTTTCAAAACTATTAAAAAGTGAAAGAATTTCGCTAATATAATATAAATGTTATATAAATACCATTAAATCTTAAAAAAATTACTTTTAAGAGTAAAATTGCGGCAGTTTTCACAAAAATAATATGAGAATTCAGGAAATATTCCAAAACATTTTTAATAACTAACTTTTAAGCGTAATACATAAGGGTAACGCTTTTCATCGTGTGAATATGTTTTATATTATTTGTTATTTATGAAAAACTATTTATGTTTTCCTAATTTTATCGTCCTTTTAGTTGTAGCTGAAGACAGTGCTTGAGAGGTTGTCACTGAAGCAAACTAACTGTCTTTAAAATTTCAAATCGCGTTCTAAACTATTCCAAAATTTTCGCGTTTTCGGTGTGTTTATGTCAACTACTAAATCAGAAATAAATATTGAAATCGATTTTAAATATTTTTGAAACTATTCAGCGTTTATTTCTTAAAAAGTTCAAATGAATTTTAGATTGAGTACCCGCCCCCTTAAATTCGATAATTTTTTAATAAAATTTTCGAATTAATGTCGATTCAATTTTTATTAATTAACATCTAGGCTAGAACAAGTTAATTTAGTCTTTCAACAGGTTTTTTTTTTTACTCAGATATTTATTTTTGCGTTATTGAAGGAAAAAGTGAAAATTCTTCACTAACATAGATGACATTAAAAAATTAAATAAATGAAAAAGTCGGGATTTATAGGGGCTAATTTTTAAATATTTTATAGAAGATAGAGTGTGAAAATGATTTAAGGTAGTCTCAAGGTGTGCAAATTTTTTAAATTCACTTTAAATTTGAAAATTTAGTGAAAAAAGGGGCCTTTTAAAATATAGTATAAAAATATGGAAAATATTAAAATGATGTGTTAAAAACGGTCTTGTTTGCTTACCCTGGAATTCGAAATCATGAAAAATCTAAAATTAGACAGATAAAGAGAAATGTAGGGCTTTACAGAACGAAATCCGAGGCTCACTGAAACGCGACTCAAGTGTTCGAAAGACATTCTTCAACTTTAATCTCCGTAAAACCTCCCAAGACTACATGTTTATGCAAAAAAAATGTATGGTTTTCAGGGTCTCAAACGGTTCTCTACCTGCCCCCAAAGAAAATAAACCCATTTGCCGACCTCGAAATTTCGATTTTTGTCGCGCTACAAACCGAAACTAGACCACTGTGCAGCGTCAAAGTTAGAACCACCGCGCATAAACCAAAATTGGCTATTCGCATAATCTAGTCTTCCAAAAAATATTTTTTTACAGTTAATAAAATAAAATTATAAATTAATTAATTAATTACATATAAAATATACACGCTAAATAAATAGTTTGAAATAGCAGACGATTTATGTTTATAAATATACTTTAAAAGAAAAGTCGTGGGCAGATCTTAATTAGTTTTAGGAAGCAAAACAGTAAGAAAAGAAATGTGGAATCGGGAAATTTTCTCTCGGTCGTTCTGTAATTTACTTAGAGCTTTTCATCTTTGCAGCTTAAAGAGAGAAAAAATTATTTCACCACAGTTTTCATTTTGATTAATCCTTAGCTCGAATTCCATACCATTTCAATCAATTTCCATTTCAGTATTTTTTTTAATACAGTTTCTTTCAATTTAAGTTTTACTTTCTTTTAAAATTCTGTCTCTAAACCTTTTAGTAGATTTTTTAAAAATATAGATAATCTGAGGATTCACAAGAAAAAGCGGAACTTTGCGACTTCCACGTCTCTAGGATTACGCATCGGAAGTGCAACAAGTTGTACTAAATTGAGAATTTATGTGCTTTTCATTGAAACTTTATCTGGGTGTTTCAAATCACTACAGCCTTCCTGCCGTATGTGATCGATTCAATAATTCCCACCTCTATTAATTTGACCCCTCCCCTCTCTACAAGTAGATACTCTGAGTTAAGCTCATCAAATAATTCATTTTCAACACTGCTTGGATGAATTCGATGAAAAAGAATCGAAGAAATTGATTTTTTGAAGTTTCTAGACCCTAGAGGACTAGAAGTTGAATTTTGCAGACAAGGTTTTTTGTATTGCTAATGCTCTAAAATTTAAGAGTATTTTATCTATAATTTTTGTGTTATTTTTCTTGTGTGTTTTTGTAACATGAAGAAGTTTATAAGGCTGACATATTTGAAAATTGCGTCATGCAAAAATCATTGAAAAGGCTCTACAGGCAGAATGTTTGACTCAGTGGTGTAGCCGCAACTTTTGCCGCCCAGGGAGAACTTGCAACATGCCGCCCTTCCGTTACAAGTTCCCTAAGGTACATAAACTTCAAAATAAAAAAATAACAAATTGCAAGGAAAAAAGCATTTTGTTAGTAAAGTAATTCGTCGTTTGACACCTTCAATCTCTACAGATAGGTTGCGAAATCGAACGTCCACAACCAGTCTTTTACATTTCGGCAATTTACCGATAAAAACGAAAAATACGAATCAAGGACATTAGTTATTTTGAATTACTGCCGCTACTCTTACATTTTAAAAAATAGTTATCCTACACGTCTGATTTCGCCACCCCTTTCAAAGGAGCCCCCCCCCCCTTTAGCTACGCCACTAGTTGGACCTAGAGCTACCAAATGTGCAGGTTGTTACTTCCTGGATAGTAGTGCTCACCAAGAAACTGTTTTCCAAAACTTTAATTTTTAATTAACTAAAAGTTAATAGACATTTTAACGTTTTCCCTCAATAACATCAGAGCACATTATCGCACAAAAACCATTTTTACACCACTTTAAAATTCAAACAATTAGCTTTTCAGTGATACCAATTTTATTTGCGTGCAATTCGTTCTTTAATTTTAATGTTTTTCTTCAAAATACGTATTAAACAATTATGAAACAAAGCTGTTCTTCGATATAACCACGTGCAACAAAAGAGAAGGAATGTGAATAATCCAAGCGAATATTTTAATAGCTCTCATGCGATTAACCAGAAAGAAATATTAGTTTTTCTCTTAATTAATAACAAATACTTCAACATATTTCAAAACATTCCATGTTTTGTTTAATATGATAATGTGTTTAGGCTGGTATTCTTCCTGTAAAGTGTTTGATGCAAAAATTGTTATGTACAGAATGCAACGACTAATGCAATCAAACCAAACGAATCAAGACAGACTAAAACATTACCATGCTACGGGATATTTCAGATTAGAGATTCGAATTTACTTAATTTTTTTTTCGTTAAATATCAAAACCCATTCTCGAATTATACAGAAAACCTTATCCTTATATAAAAAACCCAGCTATTTAAAAATCACTAACCTTCCATCCAATTAAGTAAATTTATTCTAAATTCAGCACAAAAGTAATTAAACTTTTCACCATCCAGTGAGATTAATTCATTCTAAATTCACGCTGAAAACTGAAAGAAATGAATACCAAAACTTCTAATAGTTTCATTTCTCTTTCTTAACACGAAAAGAGCATTGAGAGATCGCTTGAAACTAATGGAAAGCCCATCAAGGCATTCTCTCTCATCAACCGCTAACACGACTTCGCATTGGAAAATAATGACAGCCAAGAGCAAGTATTAGCTGTCATTTCTGATAAAAGCATTCAGGTATAAATTCCAAGCGCCAATCTAGTGGGATAAAAGAGTGAGTAGCATGGAGCTCCATTGCACATCGATATGGTCGGCACTCAAAAAGAGAACCAGACCACAAGCGAAGAATTGAAATCTCCAACCGTGCCGTAATGGAACCCAATGAAATGGATGTCTATCTTGATGGCAAAAGAGGGCCGGGAAGTAGGTGGCGGAGTTCATTTGAACGTAACCTTAGCAACCAGAAGAAGGTCTACCTGCCATGTTGGATCAAGACCGTGCCAAACCTCAATTATGGGGAGATGTCAAGCCATAGTAAAAGCTTCCCCCAGCCTTCGGTAACAAAGCGAACTTCCTTCTGTGTTTTTTGCTTTTTGGAACGGGATTATTTTTGTTTCGTTATATTGGACATGCTTTCCGGTGAATGGGTAACAGGAGGAGGAATATCCTGCTGCTGCCGCTGTTGCTCGCCTGGAACGCTGTCAAACAAGATCAAAGTTTCGAAAAATTCTTTGACAAGTTGGGAGAGAAGAATGGGAGGATATTTGCAGCCCCCTTAGAAAAGAGGTTTCGACACTTAATAATTTAAAACAATGGTTCCTTATTTCGGAGGGATATTTTCAGAGCGCGCGATGAACGTAAAAGAAGGTGCCTTTCAGCTGCAGTAAAGCGACGGAATTTTGTCAAATGTAAAAAGTACAATCAGCTTTTATCACTCCTGGTATTTTTCTCAAAAAATCGTAGCTGTTGTTTCCGATTTAAAAAAAACATAAATTTTAAAAATAAATTTATAAAAAGGACAAAGTTATGGAAAATAATACACAGAAGATAAAAAAAGTTGCATATACATATAAGCAAATTAATGAGAAGGTTTCAAAAGAAAAAAGAAAAAAAACCGGGGACTGTCATTTAGAACTGGTGCCTTAAAAAGTACCCCAATTCGTTGTTTTAAGTGCTAGATCAGATTTACAAATGCAATCTGAAATTAAAACTGAATTTATGCTACACAGTGGCGGAGGAAGGCGGGTGCGGCCCGCACCGGGTACCAGCTCTGAGGGGGTGACAAAAAATTGTCGGTTTTGTATTAATGCGCCCTTTTTTTACATAAAATAGCATGTCAAATAATTTACATGGGCTTTAGCAATCGCTAATTGCATCAAATTACGAGTGAACGATGTGGTGCTGTAATGATTTAGTTTTATTGTGTGGAGCGTGGGGTGAGGGACTGTTCCTCCTCGTTTCTTTTGAGCTGTGATGTTGCTCAAGTAAACAAACAACCGGTCCTGTGATTCATTGTCTCACCCCTGCCACAAATATCGTCGACCCAAGTCGTTCTGTGCAACAAGATGATATTTTTAACCCGAACATCATAATATGTAGTAGACATGAAACTTTTTAGACAGTGGGGTGGGTAGGTATTGTTCGCTCTAGAACTGACCGTAAAGTAAACAAGTTTATATAGGGTCGTTCTACGAGCGAACGGACAATATCTCCCTCCCCATTCCACTATATTAAGGCTTTTTGGCACAAATGCAAGTTTGAGTTATACATCTAAATTTGTAACTGGTTTTCAAGCTTGGTGAAAACTTACTCCGAAAGTTCACAACCGTGAAACCTCAGAACAACATGAAGCTTGTTTTAAAAAAATGTAAAACTTTAAGAACAAGTCAAATTTCCCATAGAACAATTGATCAAGTTTGCCAGACAGCTGCAGAAACAGAAAAAGGGAAATAAAAGAGATTTTTTAAAAAGTCTTCTAGACGTCACTATGTTTTTGGCTAAACAAAATCTTCCATTCCGCAGCTACAGAGAGCATATGTTGGCGGAGAACAAAGGAAATTTTCTACAGCTGATTGAACTTCTATCAAAATATGACCATGTACCAAGAGAGCACTTAATCAAGCTAGAACAGTTAACTCAGTCACAGTCGGGTAAGATATTAACAAGCTATTTGTCTCCCACAACACAAAATGAGTTTATCTTACTTCTGGGTGAAATTGTTAAGGAAAAGATTTTGACTGATATTAAAAATCCAAAGTATTTTAGTATCATCTTTCAAATCACGCCTAACATCTCGCACAGAGATAAAATGAGTGAAATCATTCGTTAAGCTCACATTGAGCACAAAAAGTTGAAATTAAAGAAGTCATTTCTAGTTTTCTTCCAGCTAACTGGGAAGAAAGCCGTTGACATAAAGGAAGATACTTTAAAGGTTATTGAACGGGATGGTCTAGATATAACAGTGTGCCGAGGGCAAGGACACGACAATACTTCTACAATAGCGGGAGTGCATTTTGGAGTTGAACTAGGATTTTTGAACTTAACCCTAAATCATTGTTTGTACCCTGTACAAACCACTCTCTCAATCTTTGTAGAGTACACTCTTTTGTAACAGTTCCATTATGTGTGACTTTTTTGGGGGACTTTAGAAAGTTTGTAAATGTTTTTCTCATGTTCTACGCACAGATGGACGATCCTTCTGACAAATGTTGAAGTTACAGTTAATCGACTTTCGGAAACAAGATGGGTACTTACTACGAAGCTGTTAAGCCTGTGTTTAAGTCTTTATTGTCGATACCATTGAGGAACTGTGTGATGCTTTGGAAACTATCGAAACAAGAGGAGTAACTCAAACTCTGTTGCCTGAAATGTGTGATTTCCCGTTTTTGTGCTTAGGGAATAATATCTTAAAAGAAATCAACTGTGTTCAAAAGTATTTGCAGATTCTTGGAATAATGGAATAAACTTCGAGAAGTCTGTTATCAAGATGAGAAATCTAAAGGTCTTTTTAAAAGACAAAAGAAATGACCTTGTTCAGGAAGAACTGCAATTTTCAAAAGACGCATGTGAAGAGATGGAGCTGTAGTAAAAAAAAAGAATTGTCAGAAAGAAAATTATGCCGGAGAGAAGGCTGGAGACGAGCCGCTGACTTTGGACCAAGAACTGAAAAGGACAATGTTAGAACGCTTTGACAGGTCTCCACAAGAAATCAATACACGTTGCGAAGGCATGGAATGTATATCAGATCGGCTTGCAGTCTCGGAGCCCAGCAATCTCATCGAAACTTTGGAAACTGAACTTTCCAAGTTTAAACAAAGTTTGGTTGAAAATTACTATGAGCTTTCTGCAGATGGTATCTTTACAGAAATTCCACGCCTAAGAAGATTTTTGAAAGCCGCCAAAGTTCCAAGTCTCTTGGTTGGACTTCCTTAAGATTCTTGGAGTTTCTGGTTGAATAAGGTAGATGAGCCAAAGGTTTTTTCATTTAAAATGATTGTCTTGGATTTTTATTCAAATGTTTTAAAGTCTTGAAATTTTAAAAAGGTGTCAGTTCACATAAACATATTTACCTGTATACATTTGTGTCGCAGTTTTCAGGTAAAAATTTTTAAAAAAATAATAATAAAGTCACAAAAACATGCAAAGAAAAGTTGCTTTTCAAAAAATGAACCAAGATTATTTATACGTTCCGAAGATTTCTAAAATACTAGAAAGGAATGTTCAACAACAGAACTGTTAGAGCGGAAACTTGAATCCATTGTTCATTAAAGACATTCAATCATCGTCCCTGGAAATATTTCAAACAAATACCCATAACAGTTAAGAAATATATACACTCGTTACTCTAAGATTTTCATAATCCCATAATTATTTAAAATCAATATAAGTGTCGAATAAAATTAAGAGAGAAAATGAGATTCCATTTCAAGGCGGATAAATCAAGAAATTTTATTTATTCCAAGAAAGATATAATTCGTAAGTCTGTTACATTTCACTCACCCTCTTCAGATTAATTTCGAACAGGGTACGAACAAATCTGCAAAATGCACGATGTGTTGATAATACTAAATGACGAAATTCCAAGTTCAATTTAGGTGGATGAACGCCTCGTTTTGAAATTACACGAGAGCTGCAACCCTTCTCCAAACAACCACACCCCACTAGAGGGAGGACAATTGATCTCGATGAGCTTAACACGCCACAGCCCCACATATTCACATGGCAGATCTTTGGTGACATCAAGACTCGAAATCACGACCCTTCAGTTCCAAATTTGCGAATATGTCAACGCGGCCCGCACAACAACACAAAAGCATATGTTAACTCCAAAGTTAGTGCTAATTCAAGTTGATGGAATTTGGTACAAGATAAAATTAGCAAAGCTTAATACCGTAGGCAAGACAATCTTTGACAGGACTGAGGTTTGAACTTGAGGTTCTTTTATCACTAAGTTGCATTGCAATCGGTCTAACAACTGACTATGCAAATTAAAATTTAGTTTGCGATAATAAATCTAATACATAACCTCTTAAATAAATGTTACTCTTAGGAGGTTGCGGGTCATAGAAACCAAGTACTCCAATAAACCAGCGGGAGTGGTCTCCCCTAAATTTTCTCGTATACTTTCAAACAAAGGTGTCAACCCCAAGCCCCCATCGCATTAAAAATTGCGGACCTATGGGAAGGTCCGAACGCCTCGAGAACACAAATTATTTCCTCAGAGACAGTGGCAACACGTAAAAACAACAAAACAAACGAAAATAAAATACGCTACGTGGGAGCCGAATGCGCCAAAAGGGGGAAAAGGGACCCAAAACGGAAGAAAAGCGCCAAGCAGATGTTATTACGCAATACATGAAACACGACGGAACTAGAAGCCAGGGCTACGTTAGACAAACCAGTACGCATGCGCGTGGAGAATCGGATTAGAACAATTGAATATGCAATTTGAACGCCTTTTTTTAACCGATTGACACGAAAATTGGACACAAATCTACAATTAAGATTAGAAGGCCACATACGAAATTTCATTTATCTTACTAATTTTTTAAAGAAGTTATTAAGTTCAAAAGTATGCGAGTATACAGACAGTCAACCGTTTGACGGATTGGGCCAAAATTGGATATGGACCTACATTCATGATGAAAAAACTGTGTACCAAATTTTATCCACATAGCTATTCAAGTTTTTGAGTTATAGTGTTCACATGAAAATGGACAGACAGACTTCCCGTACACGGATTTTGTCCAAAATTTCATAGAAACCTACAAATGATGTATCAAGATCACATACCAAATTTCATCCCCGTAGCTCTAATAGCTTTCGACTTATCGTGTTCACAGACAGACATAATTCCAAAATTGTGTTTTTCGGGCTCGGGGAGGTCTAAAACGTGGAGATTCGTCAGAATCTCGAGTTCGAATTTTTTGACGATTACAATACTTCCTCTTTGTATACTTCGTATACGAGAAAGTAAATATTCGCCCCTCGTCGTCGATCTAACAACTCTCAGTAGCGACGAAAAGAAAGTAAAATAACTAACAAAGTTACGACTATTAATTCTAATGCTATTTAATTACGAAAAAAATATGCTTGCTATAAACAAATCATCTTAGTATCATTAAAGAATCCAACGAATATATTAAAATAGAAATAATTAAAAGAATCGTAATAAAAAGTTCCAAATATACAATGAAGCTATAAATATTAACAGCAGGTGTTATTAACAGAGAAATTTGATAAAAAAGCATTTATTTTACAGTTTGAGTTTAATATAACAAAGACGACAGACAGCCTTCACAATTACGGAGTTGGCTTAACAAGTAAAAGAAAGCAATTACGAAGGAAACATCCTCATTAAATGAACAAACCCATACAACATTAAGTAAATTAATTATTAACGCTACCTTCTTGGATTCTCTAATGGTAAAAGTAATTTACTACCATGAAATTTTTATTATATAATTTACTCTCAGAAACTGTGAGACGTCTTAAAAGCGTAATGAAAGAAGTTCTTTTCTTTAATTTTTTAATACTGGATTACATGTACATATTGATCTTTTACAGCTAAATTACATTCTATTCTTTCTGTGAAATAAGATTATAAGCAATCAGCTAGTAAATTTTATAAGAGCTTGGGTACAAAATAAATATGCCTTTCTTCGTCTTGGTTGAGGGAACTTTGCATTGACATTTGGTTTTATTAACACGGTTTTGGTTTTCCGTAGCTGAATATATGTATCTAACATTTAACAGGGGTGAAAACAGCAAAGACACAAAAAAGTGGAAAATTCACGAGAGTAGCTACATTTTTACGTGAATAGCGACATACATTAAGGAAGAGATAAGTAAACACTTATTACTGAATGATTTACTCATCACAAAAAAATTATGAAACAAATATGGTCTTGCTTACAGCCATGTATGAATTTTTTCAATTACAAATACTTATTCTTAACATTATAAAATCAATGTTTTCTTATTTACTTTCTTAAAATATATACAATTAATAAATAATGTTTTATAATATCAATATTCTTTATAAAATACATATAATAAACCTAAAATATATAAATCAGATTTTGCTTTATAACAGGAAGTCACAGAAGAGTCCTGCATAAATATCAGTTTACAAATAATACAAAAAAGCGGAAAATCGCGGATCCGCGGAGGATTTTCACCCCTGATTTAAGAAGATACTATTGATGTCTAATATATGCTTAAAGAAGATCTTTTGGCAATCTAATTCTTCTGTAAAATATTCATCAGAACGCAAATTTCAATACAGAATGCGATCTATACATGGATAACCAAATTAATGAAGTTGCACACAACGCAAATTTCAGGAAGTACTGTTATGAATAATGTTGCTATGATACTGCAGTAAAAATAGTGAAAATATAGGGATAATTTATTTTTTGTAACAGTACGAATAAGCGATTTAATTCTTAACCACTTAACTGAATAGTTTCCTTTGCTATCTAATAAGATGACCCCTCCTGTTTTGGAAAGGGGCTGTCGTTTTCATTCACCTAAGAAGGCATAGGATACTTAGGATGTTTATGGATCCTACATATTTTTTGCGTCAAATTATAAAGCTAATTAATGATTCAATTTTAGTTTATAAGACTAAAATTTCGATAATTCGATGCACGAGTATTCTTGGGCTGTTAAGTTAAGCGGTTAAGAATATGGCTAATACTATATAACAGCCACTTATACATTAATTATACATCACAAAATGTATTTCATCCCAATCGTTCTCCCCCGCCTATAAAACACCGACAATACCCTTTGCATAGTTTCAACATTGCAAATAATCTGAGAGATGATTGCAAGTGTTAGTAAATCCATCTTAAATTAACCTTCCATCACCTCTTTTGAAAGATACAGTGTGAGACATAAAACCTCAGGCAAACTTTACAGGCAGACATGGAGGAATCATTTTCACATAAGAACATATAACAAACACAATACCGCGTACAACAGATACATTCATTCATTCAAATACCCAGAGTGCAGGTTGGTACAGTCGTCCACAAAATGGATGGGACACCTCTGTAACTCTGATATATATAATTGAATCTTCACAAAACTAGTGTCGATGTTAATGGGTCAAGAGGTCAGGTTTATTCAGAACAATAAACTGATAAACCGAGTTAATTAACAGATATATCGGAATTTTCCCATTGCGCCTATCACTTTTTTTTCGCTGAATCGACTCCCCGTCGTGAAATTAGCCTCCTCAAAATTTTTATAGAGTTTTGATTAAAATTTCGAGAGTTATAGGGTTTTGAAAAATGGCCTTTCCCATGTTAACTGAATTTTACTTTGGAACTTTTGAAGATATCTTGTAAAGTATTATATATTTCTCAAAACTGTCTTCACTCACTAAAAGAACACTATTTTTTTACATAAAGTCATGAAAAAAATTCATAAATAAAAATTATAATTTTTAAAGAAAAATTAAACATGATTGTGAAAAAAAAGTGAATTGTAACATAGTAAAATTTTTGCACGAGAGCGAAGCTGAGACGTTATACGCCGGTAACCAAAAAATCAAGTGCATATCTATAATAGTTCCGAAATATTTACAAAAACTGCAAATTCCCACTGTTGAAGGCAACGGCCACTTTTTGAGGGACTGTATATTATATTTATTGGCATTTATCGGTCTACTCTTCATAAAACTACAAACAACTTCAAAAACTTTGAAAAATTATATATTTTTTTATAAAACTATAATTTAAAAAAAAATTATAAATTTTTTTTATGAATTTTTTTCATGACGTAATGTAAAAAAATAATGTTCTTTTAGTGAGTGAAAAAAGTTTTGAGAAATATATAATACTTTCCGAGATATCTTCAAAAGTTCCTAAAATTCAGTTAACATAGGAAAGGCCATTTTTCAAAACCCTATAACTCTCGAAAGTTTAATCAAAACTCTACAAAAATTTTTGGGGAGGCTAATTTCACGACGGGGAGTCGATTCAGCGAAAAAAAAAGTGATGGCGTAATGGGGAAAATTCGTTATATCTGTTAATTAACTATGTTGATTAACTCAGTTAATCAGTTTATTGTTCTGAATAAACCTGTCCTCTTGAGCCATTAACATTGACACTAGTTTTGTGAAGATTCAATAATATATACCTGAGTTACAGAGGTGTCCCATTCATTTTGTGGACGACTGTACATGTACAACAGCTACAGGAGTCGATGTGATAATACACTAATGAAAAGAACAGGACACAACGTTACGGTGAATGCATGGCGAGGTGTTACTCTCGGACCACGCCCTGCAACTCCCAAAAATATCCGATAAGTTTTAACAGTAGAGTAACGGGACTCATCAATTTGACGGATTTAATCATTATTTTTATGTGCACACATGAAATCGCCATAAATCTAGTGTTAAGCATTATTGGCAGCACCTGAAAATGCAATTTCCTTCATGAAGTAGTTTCCCAGTCCGAAAAATCAATTTGCAATACAACCGGAACAAATACTCTAGCACAGGGGTCTCCAAGCTACGGCCGCGGGCCAACACCGGAATTCGCAGCCCGACTTTTAACCCGTTTGCTGGTTTAGATATACACTATATGCCCAAAAGTATCCGGACACTTGGAGATTTTCACATTTTTTAGAATTTCTCCGGAATGGTTTAACCGATTGCCTTTAAACCTCGGACATGTAAAGAATAGACAATAACTCACATTTTACATTGAAGATTCGGGCCTGAGGACAATTAGGGGCCGTCTACAAACTGATGAAGACAAAACGGTTTTTGGACCTCCCCGCTTCACAGAATACTGATAACAAGATAAAACTTTCAGAAAAGGTAATGTTTAATGTGCATAATATTTACAGGAATTTTTGTAAATTCAGCGCAAATATTTGGGAAGATATAACGGTTTTCTTAAAAAATCTCAAATTTTCCCACCTGTTTTTTGCTTATAACGTGCAGAGTTTTCTGTTATATTATACGAAACTTACAGAAAAGATGACAATATGTTAGAGAAGCATTGTGTAAAACTTTGGAAAAGAAACGTTGAATATTACAGGAACTATGAGCATTTTTAGTAAATAGTGTTTTACTGCGCATGCGCGAAACATAGTGTAATTTTTCTTTCACAATTTTAAAGCCAGATATATAGGGCAACTTATATAAAAACATTTAGTTCAATATCATTAGTATTCAGAAAGATATCGGCATTACAACGAGCAGAATTTTAGCTCCTGTCGAAGAGAAGCTAAAAGATGAGGGGTTGTATCCAAATTGATATTATTTAAACTCATATCTTTAAATAGTTATATTGAATTGTATAGTGGTTGGAATTTGCTGAATGCCCATGAACACATCTAATATTCGTAACGAATAAAAAATATATATATGTAGAATTATTAAAATATTTTAAGAAAAGGAATTAATTAGATAAAAAATCGTTTCGCCATAAAATAAATATATATAAAAATATCGTTTGGCCGTAAAAATGTAATATGTAACTTGTTAATAATCATGTAAATAATACAATTAAAGTAATAAAATTTTTGTTATTTATAGTACCTAATTAGCTGGAATTTAAGTTATGCACGTAATTGACAAGTGTTCATGGGTATGCAACAAATTCTAACCGCTATACAATTCAATATAACTATTTAAAGATATAAGTTTAAAAAATATCAATTTGGGTACAACCCCTCATCTTTTAGCTTCTCTTTGACAGGAGCTAAAATTCTGCTCGTTGTAATGCCGATATCTTTCTGAATACTAATGATATTGAACTGAATTTTTTTATATAAGTTGCCCTATATATTTGGCTTTAAAGTTGTGAAAGAAAAATTACACTATGTTTCGCGCATGCGCAGTAAAACACTATTTACTAAAAATGCTCATAATTCCTGTAATATTCAACGTTTCTTTTCCAAAGTTTTACACAATGTTTCTCTAACATATTGTCATCTTTTCTGTAAGTTTCGTATAATATAACAGAAAACTCTGCACGTTATAAGCAAAAAACAGGTGGGAAATTTTGAGATTTTTTAAGAAAACCGTTATATCTTCCCAAATATTTGCGCTGAATTTACAAAAATTCCTGTAAATATTATGCACATTAAACATTACCATTTCTGAAAGTTTTATCTTGTTATCAGTATTCTGTGAAGCGGGGAGGTCCAAAAACCGTTTTGTCTTCATCAGTTTGTAGACGGCCCCTAATTGCCCTCAGGACCGAATCATCAATGTAAAATGTGAGTTATTGTCTATTATTTACATGTCCAAAGTTTAAAGGCAATCGGTTAAACCATTCCGGAGAAATTCTAAAAAATGTGAAAATCTCTAAGTGTCCGGATACTTTTGGGCATATAGTGTATGTGTAACACACATCCGAATTATTTTGCGTTTTTACCTTTTAATCTCAAAACGTATTAATCAGTCCTTGATTCCTTTAAAATAAATACATGCGGAAAACTGAATCTGTAACAGAATATAAGCGTATGGAACAATGAATAATAATTACCGGTTCACCATCTTGGAACCAGGTGATAACAGGTGGAGGTTCACCCTGGGCTGAACATTCTAAACGAACACTGGAGCCCCAACTCACATTATACACACTACGACCGCCTTTCAGTTTCGCTGGTTCTGTAAAATAAAAGATATACTTTAAGAAAATTATTTAAATTTTTATGATACATTTAACATTTTTATTGGCACACTGCTCCAATAAAAATCAATTAATTGAATTTCGTATGAAAAAGCATATATATTCAACTGGAGAAAGTATTTATCTTAAGACACCATTTATCATGAAGGAACACAAACACAATATATTCAGACACAAATAAACTCGGGCACTTTTTCAGAGAAAATTCGAAGTTGAGCTTTAAAAGAACATAAAAGTAAAGGACAAATCATTACAAATTAATGTAAAAAATTTTTCTAACCAGAAACAAAAACACAGTTCCACACAAACACGCACATAACAAGACAAATTAAATATGCACAACGCCAAATTAAAAATTCATGGGTTTTAAAAAGATTCTCAGGAAGTACTCGAGTAGATATTTCAGGTGCAATAAAGTTGTATAAAAAAATGTTAATACAATTTTTTTGAGTCAGTTTATATAAATAACTGCTAGATTTACCATACAGTATGTCTTAATCAATAGAAGAGGACAAATTTTAAAAAAATCCCAAAAGATATTAATTTTTAATGCTCATATTACACATGTACTAGAAAAAAATTATTTTAGCAAGATAAACGAAAGTGATATGCTAATTCAGTTATGTTGAAACAAATTATATAATTTTAGGCATTGAAAGAAGATAAATTAGGTAAGTAAACAAAACATAGAGATAAATGCAAGAATTTTATTCTGCAGAGAAAAAAATGCTCTGGAAATTTCTTGACCATAAATAACATTTTTTTTTTGAACAGAAAATTCTATTCGCTTTATTTCGAGAAAAAATAAATACATAATAGGGTTGCATGCATATTAGGGAAATTTATTCTTTTCTGAAGAGCTAATCCTAATAAGAATTTTTAAAGTTCTAATATTTTCAAGTGAAAAAAAAAATAGCGTATCTTTTGCTAATTTTGTTTGCAAAGAAATGTTTCAACATCTGGAAATTAATAACTTAGAAAGACAAAAGTTCGACTACACATTTACATATAGTTAGAAAAGTAGAAGTAGAAAGATCTCTAAAGATATTTCTATAACAAACGATTCCCCTCTCCCTAAGCACCGAAAATCATTTTCTTTGACTTTTAATATATATTTCTAGACTGCAGTAAATGAACTGTAAGTTTCAAATTCATCTCTATTAGCTTATTTTCTCTGGAATTTTATCAGATGCAATTAAATTTTTAAAACAATTTTTTCGTGCGCAATTAAGAGTTCTAAAGGGAGGAGGGGAAAAAAATCTTTATGCGAGCCGATCCCCATGCGACACACCGTAATTAACTCCTATTTTATGCTTTTCTTTCACCATTTATTGAGTGCTTTCACATCTCGCTATTCAAGAAAAACCTCCATTTTATCGATTCAAGCCGATTTTACGGTAAATGGCAAAAATGCGTCACTTAATAACCCGGGTAATGTAGAGGAAGAAATATGTGCCGTGAAAAGAGTAAATACCCGATGCGTTTCCTTTGATGTTAGCTCTGAATGCCTTGGGAATTCTCACGTTTTAATTTTGGAAGGCTTTCAAAGAAAAATATTAATGAAAAGCTGATTGCGAGGATAAAATATGCCTATAAATCACGGTAAATGAAGTGGTATAAAGGATGTATTGGCAGTTGAGAGATGTGTGTTTACTCAAGAAGGGCAAATGTGTTTAAAGAAATTTAAAAAAGACGATGAACTGCGGTGACAATTTAGCACTTGGAAACTTTCTGGGAAACCTCCATTGAAAAGTAAATGATACATTTATTCAATTACAGGCAAAGTGCTGATTTCGCGTTCTCTTACGATATGAAGATTTCGTCATGTTAAAGAGTGTTGTTGAATTCAGTCAGATTAACGTTCCATTTTGAAGTTACGCTAGGGCTGTTTGGGGATGGATTACGGAATTTTTATTTGTGGTCAGATGACGAAGACGAGACTTCAGCCACCATCCCCTCTCCAAATTTCCACACCACAGGAGCGGGAGAAAGTTGACCCTCGGTAGATTTAACGTACAACAGCCCTATAAACACGGAGAATCTTCCATGGAATCGGATGCAGAATCCGCTGCCCTCCTGTCCCGAAGCTGAAACTTTGCCACGAGGCTACCTCGGCGCACACGAGTGCTAATTATTTCTGAATTAAAAGTTTAATCTATTGATTAGTCTAAATGGTACACCAAAAAGCGTCGAATATCCAGCCTTATTAAAACGGATAAACAAAATTATTAAAAGATAAATTATAGGAATTGAATACAAGATCTACCCAATAATGGCGGAGATAGGGAAAGAGCATTTAAGACATACGACTGTTAAACCTCGAAAATTTTCGATTTTATGAAATATATATATATTATTCCTCCGTCTTTTCTGAACAATTTAAAACAACCCGCTTTAAAAAATTACCATAATTATGAAAGTTGTGAAGGAAAATGTATCAGCTATTCAACGTAAACATTGAATACGGCCATATCTTTAAAGCGCTATATCTGAAAATGTGTTTTTTTTATATTGCGCGCACGATATCTCAAGAACTATTGAATATTTTTACATAAAATTTTTACTGAATATATATTGTGCTATGTTCTACAAATTAAACCACAGTTTTGTACATATTTTCTCCAAATAATTTTTTTTTTGGGGGGGGGGGGTAGAAATGTTGCAATTTTAACATTTTTATTTTAAATTGGTATATAAAATATAAATTAAATTTAAATGTTAAAAAATTGAGGTTCAGTTCCTTAAATAGACTGTTTGGATTACTTAGATACCCAAAATATTGTGTTTAGATCAATATTTTATCCGTAATCATGCGCGCAAGGTGCTATCTCATTTTTTCTCCAAAAATTATACCCATATTTATTACTTTCTCAAATAAATACATATCAATATTAAGATTTAAAAATGAGTGTACAATAACAGAAAGAACAGATATTTCTAGGAAAAAAAGTTAGTTTTTGAAATGTTTTCTTTTGAGTGATTTAATGTATAGAATTTGACAGTTCCCCCCAGTAAGATACTCTGCAACTTGCCCAAGGAGGAACAATACTGTTCTGTGGTAATGGTCGTTCGAGAAAGTTTATGAAAATCTTCCTACTGTGATCACAAAAGAATGTCGTTATCACTTCATTTATTCTTGTAATTAAAATTTGTTGGGATTATACGTACTTGCGAAGTTTGCAATTATACGGATAGATAACATACAAAAAACTTATTTTTTTCATTTAACTGTTATCCAACATCCTTATATGCTTAAATTTCGTTATATACACAAAAACCAGATTAGATCAAGTTATTTTCCTAAAGAAGTTTGACATTATCCATCAATTATTCGACAGCGGCCACTGAGGTCTATTAACCGAATTAATTTGAGTTACGCGTCATTCATATCATAACTTCTTTTATACTTTATAATGCTTTTTTGGTCAGCTCAATATCTGTGTGGGTCCAAAGAAATAAATATGATATTAAGCAATGCATATAATATTTCCACAAGGAGTGATGATTTTTTTTCTTATCTCTAAGCATAATGCATTTAAAAGCAAGATAATTTTATATTCCAATTCTGTTCAATTCGATTTCCAGAGTTCACACCACTTATTTTTCAGGCAGTTCAAATAACTTCTCTTCTAAGAGTTTTTCTTCCGTGCTCTGCCTGTTTCGAAGAATCAGTTTCTTAATTCGTGGGTATACTAATTTTGAATAAGGTTAGTATATTAGAAAAGTAGCCTTGTTAAAGATCTGAAATGTTAACACACAGCATTCAGACTTATTCTTTATTAGGATTTCCTCGGTCAGAATAATAGTTTCTATGAATGGACGTAAAAAATCTGATTACATCGAAGAGTTTTTCAATATCACTACTTGGAATTTCCTAAAGAGGTGACACGTGAATGAAATACTCGACTGAAAACGACGAATTAGGAATGGTTCCAACTATTACCAAGATTACGAATATGCGCAAAGCTTTTATGCCACGCCTCCAATTATAAATTATTCTAAACCGTAACTATACAGTTTTTAAGGACAACTTCACGCGCCAACCGTGGTCAGATGATGACATCTGAACACGCATATTCCTCACCAAATATCCGCATCATACCAATGGAAGTAAGTTTGACTTCCGGAGCTTTAATGTGCACTAGGTTGATGCCTTCTCACGGAGGTATTAACCAGGCCCGCCCACACGGCTGATCATCAGCGGAATCGGGTCTCGAAACCACGACCCTGTGGTTCCAAAGCCAAGACTCATTATTCCCCAAGCCACATAGCCCTTTGTAACACACATAAGCATGACAAGGTAGGAGGGCTAAGGTTTCAGATAAATGAAATGTGCAGAATAATTTGGCAGACAAACTTGTCGCCTAAGGCGCCAAGTACAACATAAGCGTATGTTACGATAATTGTTTCGAAAAGCGAAAAAACAGATGTTGCTGACTTACAAACAGAATGGTAACTTTATTATAGCAACTTAATATAGAAAAGGCAATGGATTTTAACGAATTCAGTTCCTCTTTTTTCATTTTATAACCGTTTTTTAGAGATTAAAATGACAAACATAAAGAAACGTGAATGCATTTTAATACCTCAAAAATAAAGTCGAAATCGAAAGAATTCCGCTTCTTCCTCAGTGAAGCAAAATTATTTGAATCTGAATGACTTAGTCAAGAATTCTAAATTCCCAAGAAACTCTCCTAAAATCTTTTGCACGTACAAGCTGGCCGCCAAAGTCGCCAAGTTTAAAATAAGCACACTATGAGAATTGTTTGATAAGTTAAAAGACAGATGTTGTTGGATGACATAGAGATGGTAATGCAATCAAATATAAAAGCAATGAATTTTAGTGAATGCATACTTTTCTCTTTCTCCATCTTCTATTGTCACAAATAACGGATTCTTTCGTTCATTCGACCACAGGCAGGAAATCATTTTTCAGAGATTACAATGACAAACGTAACCAAACGTGAGTGTATTTTAATAACTCGAAAATAAAGTGGAAGAATAATGTAAAAGCTTCTTTATTGCCAACGGTATGACAACAAATAAAAAAGCATGTTTCGCTCAAAACCAACCAATAAAATAAGACCACGTATTTCTCCGTATTAAAAAGCCGGGAAAGAAGAATCGGTTTCCGTTGCTGTAATTCGGTAACAAAGAATTCCCAAAAGAAATCTCTCGGAAGACTAATGAAATCGAAAGAATTCCGTTTCTCGCTCGGTGAAGTAAAATGATTTGAATCTGAATGCTTGGTTAAAATGTCAAGAATTCTATTTCTAGAGGCAATTGAAGAGAAATCGATACGTGGGAGAGCACTGCTGCTGCTGTGAAAAGAATCCAAACTATGCAACTGTTTGGAATACATTTGAAAAGAATAAAAAGATAGAAGAATGCGTTTAATAATTCAAGCAGTTTTCTTGGTTTGAAAATCAAGTACGCGAATTCAGATTCTGTGATTGTAGCACTGTAAAAACTGTACTTGAATAAAGCGTTATTTTCATTCATAATTTCATTAGGGGAATTAATTCAATACTTTGAAAGCATTTTTCTTGAAATAAAATTTTCATGACAGATTTATGGAGCAGGTAAGGTAGGTGACAAGTGTCTAATTAGAAGCAATAAGTAATTTCGAATCTACAAAACGAAACTTGCATACAAATGAAATTTTAAGAAGAGAATATCTTTGTTCAGGATTTTCTTATCCGTAATTTTTAATCATGTTTTATGTTGCCCGATTTAACATTAAAATATCACGAATACGCTGTTCTCATTCACATGGAATATTTTTCTTCTGTAATATCAGTTTTGATTAACGCACAGTTGTAGTTAATCTTGGAACACGTTGTGCAAAGGTTGGTGAAAAAGTAACGTACAATCCGTTGTAGCTTGGTAACGGTAAGTACTAGAAAAGTGAAATTTTGTACGTAGAAGCATTGGTGTTTTGAAAATGTCACTGAATACATAATCCATCTGCATCGCAGTACTGTAACCGTCTTTTTTTCCATAGAATGGAAGCACGCTTGTAAATATCTAAGTTTACAAACCAAACCTCCCAAAGGTTAATACACAACTTTTTCATACAGGCAAAGATTTCATTATAAGCTTGAAACTATTTCCCGAGTACGCCTTCGGATTTCCAAATAGATAGAAATCCGATGGCACTAGTGTAGGAACTGTATGGGGGTTGCGGCAACCCCTATTCATCTTAACTTCATGTCTGTTGCATGCAACTCTGGTATCTTTGCTAGTAAGATACTCTGCAACTTGCCCGAGGAGGAACAATATTGTTCTGCGGTAATGGTCGTTCTACGTTCCAGAAAGTTTATGAAAATCTTCCTACTATGATCCCCAAAAAATGTCGCTATCACTTCATTGCTTGCCCTGGAAGTCGCGGCTTCTTCCGACGAGTAGATCCTGAATGCTTCCCCCAATCAGGATCTGCCTACAGGAATCCGATCATTACACGTTGGCGTAGTCGGGTGACACGTTGATGATCCATTATGTCATACCGGCAACAACATGAAATAAAAATTAAGTGCAGGTGAGGTGATAAAGGGTCAATCCTTCTACTCACAAAATTTTATCGTCCTTATTACAACTGCCAAGTAACAATGGATTGAGCGTTACTATTTGACCGACATAATGATTCTCCTAAAGAAATAATTCAGTTTCCCTTCTTCAATGAACTGCTAGTGTTTTATACAACTAAGTAGACATCTCAGAATCAGCAATTCCAAAAGTTTTAAATTTTACCCAGAATACACATGGTTTTCTTAAAATTTTATTCAGTTGTTAACTTTAAAACATGCAGCTTACCATCATATCGTTTACACAACTGTGACAGTTGCAAAGCAATATATTATCCATCACTATCATCGATTGGACTTTTTCAAGTAATTTTAGAGAGAGAGACTGTCGATAAAACCAACTAGACGGAGTGTTCTTCCCTTAAATGTTCTCGTATGCTTGGAACGTTTTGTGTTTGGCTTCATAGTACAACCCGCGAAGAGAATCGAGTTACCATCTTCGACATCTTCCCGTTGACTGAGAGGATCAAAAATTTGAAACAGATCTACAATTTTGATATAAAAACTACATACTAAAATATGTCTATCTACTTCCTAGCGTTTTTGAGTTAGATTATTTACATGCACACGGGCGACAGAACGCCGTCCCATGTCCCTGAAACCATTACAGTTGCCGTACCCGATGGATGGACATGGGACACACGCGCGACATAGTTAGACTTTCCGTAGGCGGATTTCGTCTATAATTTCGCAGAGATCTACAATTTTGTGTACAGACTACATGCAAACTTCATTCGTCTAGCCTGTTTCGTTTTTCAGCTATCGTGTTCATAGACAACCGACAGACACACTTCCAAAAATGGTTTTTTCGAACTCATGAATTTCTAAAGCATGGAGATCAATTAAATTTCTCGGATGCTTTGATGGTTATAATACTCTCTACGAAACGTTATGATCCTGAATGAAAATTTCTTCAAACTAGAATGCCATTTTCGAAGCACAGCGAAATATTTCTCAAATATTTATGAATATTTTGCTTTTTATTAGTCTTTTGCTTTTTTTTTAGTTTTAAACTATTGCAAACGGCAAAATAGAAGGCTATTCAGCTGTTTCAGAGAAGTCTACTTTTAACAAAGGTGTATTTGCCTTCTTTCTCACGAAGGTTCGACGGAATTCTGGGCAGAGGGGGGAATGGAAACTAAAGATAGTTATCATCCGATATCTAACTGATCTGAGTAGAGAATTTCAGAATATTCCCAAACATTCATTATAAACGTCAAGAATGCCTTCAGGGTAAGGAAAGACATAATCTAAGCTTTTTCTACAACCCATCTATTTCTCATTTCAAATGGCCAGTAAAAAATTCTGTCAAACAATTTTGAACATCAAAGACATTCCCTAGAGGTTAGAGAAGATAATTTACAATGGACAACGAGACGCCGTTTTTCAATATGAATTTTTTTTCCCCCTTTTACAAATCTAAATAACCGATACAATCTTTTATCCCTGCATTCGAAAAATGAAATGACCGAAAATCTCGTCTGAAAACAACTTTCTTCTCCGCTGTATTCGGGAAATTCCATTTTTGCAAAAACCGATATCCGGCGGGCGGAAGCGATATCTTCAATCAAATCTCCGAGAGGAATCCCAAACAATGGGTCGAAGCACGAGAGTGACCGGAAGTCCAGATTTCAGAGAAGCCACTTTTGACTGCCTAAGCAGTATTTGCGGGAAGCCAATTTTAAAACAGAAATGGATTTAGATAGGTTCGGACAGCAAAGTCAGGAAAGTTGTGTTCGGGAAGTTTCAATTCAAAATGCTGTACTTGTGTTTTTTTCAGGGGGAAAACTATCTGAAAATGATGCATGGATTGCAATTTCAAAAATCTGGAGATTCGTGAATTCATATACAACTAGGTTTGCATTTGAACCTAACATTCTAAATTTCACTTAAGTTTAGCTTCACAAAACATGCAGAATTTATTTTTTAGTATCACGTTACAATTTTATGAGCAAATTAACTTTCTTCTCATATTATAAAGCACTAGCATTTTTTCAAATTAAAAAAAATAAAAGAAATCTGGATAATATCCTGTCATCTGAATCTTTAACAGGATAGTTTGACATCAACAGTGGAACAGAAAATCAAAGAACGAAACTTAAACGTTGAAACTCTTCAAATACTGAAGAGGTATAAGCTATTTTTAAGAATCTACAACATGTACACAACGGCAGTTTTATTTTGGAGGAAAATTTATAACGAAATACTTTAGCCAATCAAAAAATCATTCTATAAGATGTACGTTGGAGAATGACTACCAGATAAATCGTCGCATAAATGTTGGGACGTTTATTTTCTATCCGACAATATTTCGTGCTAATATAAACATCAACGCATGCAAATAAAGTTTTAATAAAATTCATATGATCCCTTAAAAACAATTTTTATGAAAAGCTTGTGATATTTTATTAAAGTATTATACGAACCAGTAACCAATTAAAATATCGATATAAGAAATTTATTATCAAAATTGGCTTTTCTCTCTCTCTAATTGTGCAATAAAGTGAACCTCCTTTATAGTATGCCGTTTTGTCATAATTCCGATTCATTGCTATTCATTTCAAAGTTTTTTTTTTTAAAAAAAACTGACATTATGATAGATCAGGAGGAAGAAAAAAACCCACAAGGATATGAATTCCATCCAGAGTGATACAATTAGAATTAAAAATCAAACGGCATTGTAATCAAAATTAACAGAACTTTTTCGAAACATATTTTAGCATTTTCCTTCAAATTTCCCTCAAAAGAAAGAAACTAAGCACTATTGTAATAATGATAGACGTTTAATTTCTATTTACTGTAATAAAATGTTCCAAAATATCGTAATGTATCCAAATATGAGAATTATATTATTATATGTCCTTCGATAATAATTCAAGAAAGAATAAATGCGTGTATATAATTATTCAAGAAGGGCTATAACAATTAATGTGATGCAATAATCTCTAAGTATTCTTAATTATTAATTATTTTTTTAAAAAAAAGTAGACCTATATTATCATATCATACGACTAAAGCAAGGAGTTTATCATATTTTGATTCAAAATTCGATAATACATGGTTTTGAAGCGGTCCCTTAAACAGAGTAAAGAAGTTTGTATTTAAATGAAGGGATATCGACTAGTAAATGGATTTTCTGAAGCTTCTCAGGCAAAATTTATTCATCTTGATAAGAGTAATTTTGTGTAAAACCATCACGAAATTTCTGAGAAGAATTAAGATTCTTTCAATAAATTAACTGATTAAACATAACTGACAATAACTTAATTGATTTATATGCGAAGAATGAATTTCACTTCTGTTATACAGATTTATCAAAATTATTTATAAGAGAAAAGCTATGAAAAAGAACAAATATTGACAATTAAGATTACAATTTTATAATTTTTTCGGACAATACAATTTTAGAAAAGAATTCGCATACCAGTTTGTGTAATAGATATCAAACTCGATGCTCCAATTGAAAGCAGTTTTAACTATGTTAAACAAAATTATCCAATAAAACAATCTGCTCGGGTATTTAGCCAAACTATTTAAGACTTGATCTCCACAGATGTTTATTTTAGGTACAATTAATTTTGCCAAAATTCCGACTTTATCGATAACATTGCACGCCTACCTCTTAAACCACCTGTAAGCTCTCTGTGTGATTCAAATACAGCATACTATTTCTAAATCTCCCAGAGAAGACTAGACTGAAACATAAAATCCGGAAAAGGAAGCAAATATCCAGCTAAATTGAATTTTCGGCACAACGCATCAAAGAAAATATTTTATCGACTTTTTCAAAGAGCGATTTTATGCATTTACACAAAACTGTTTCCTTAATGTAAAGATATTATTTTATGACTACATAAAATGAAAAATTCGACATCTGTATATCTTAATATATAACGCTACCAAGGTTGTAGACGAACTCAATCCTCTAAGAAGGGAGCTCGGAATTTAAAGCTCGAATAATGACAGGAGAAAATTCAATTTTGACATCGAAAGTTCAAGGAATTTTAAATAAATTCTACAAGATTCGAATTTCAAAAAGACGAATAACGGCTCGAATTCGACCTCCGACTCATTTTCATAGGTCAGAAATACGTTCGAATACACCTATTCACCGAATTGACTTAACGAAACTCTCCAGATTTTAACCATCCTCTCTTAAAGAGAATTTGATAGCACTATCCATTCACGCTTAGTGAATGGATGTAACGTGAAACTTATCTGACAATATTCGTTTTCCGTTAAAGTAAATTTAAAACCTGTCAAGGGCCTTCCTTTGTTTATGTCCAATAGCGAGAAAATTTGAAAACGTGCCTGTTGGTACAAGTACATCAGGCACTCGATTCTCACACCGATTTGAGTGGGAAAATAAAATGGACTTGGACAAAAAGAAAATTCCAAGAAAAATCGTCGATCGCATTGAAAAATGAACTGCCTTTCTTTTTCTGTCCTCACGAGATTTCTGATTACTCCTCGGAACTCCATATAAAAAAAGCTTCGGTGAAGAGAGTGGAAATAGACAAGAGAAATAGGAAAGGATAAAAAAAAAAAATGAGAATTTTTGAGCGACGATATTCGATTTACGAATAAGAATAGGAGGCTTAAAAAAAAATGCAAATGGCCGAAGAAATGAGAAGAAAAAGAGATAACGGATATACAGTACTGAGCAAATAAAAGTAAAAAAAGAATAGAATGCACGGGAGAAAGCGTTCTTATTCCGGTGCAGAAAACGGATGACCACTGCAAAGAGCGAAAGTTTCCAGTTACCTTTTATCCGATACCTCTTAGGGGAATGGAATCTTCAGTTACAGGTACTTTACGGGATTGCAGCACTGGAGGAGCTAACGTCGAGGATTACGGAAATACAAGTAAACCCGTCTCTTGTCCCTAGATATATTTCTCAAGAGGGAATTCTACGAAACATATTGGATATAGGTAATGGAATATCTTCGATGTTTTCAACAAACATGCATAGGATTGTAAAAATAAATTTTTATTCGGATATAGGAAAGATATTGAAAGTATTTTTCAATAAAACGGGGATGGTTTTAAAAGGATATGTTTATCTTTCATATTTGAGGAATTTTACCACAACAAAAGGAAATTGAAATGTTATTTGAATTTCACTATAAAATAACAACTAAGTGATTTTACGAAAAAAGTAAAAAATTAATCGTTTAATTCAAACATGTAACTTTTTGATTCGTTGCATAGAAAAGAAGTAATGAAATATTGCGAAAAATCGTACTGCGAATTTTCTAAAATGGAGCAACTCCACGAGTATCAGAAATGTAGCCACAATTTTCAACGTATAAACATCAACTTATTTAATTGTTTTAGGTGATTCCAGGACTCCTTAAGGACGGAATAACCAAAATGGTATTTCGAAAGGGGGAAAAAAGTTTAATTCTGATAACTATTTTCAGCGATTTCTGATTAAAAAACAGAAATATTTAATTTTAAATTAATTTGTTAATTGCTTATTTAACAAACAAAGTTATCCTTCATAAATTTCTATATATTATGTGGTAAATATTGAAACGAATTGAAATTTAAGGCATTTTTGAATATCTGAGAAAACGTCTTTGTGTGTGTGTTTTCATACAGATGCATTCCATTGGCTACTAATTACAACTAGTCACTAGTTTCTAATGTTATCACCAAGCAGCATCACGGTTATTAATTGCTAGCTTTCACTATCAGGCCATTCAAGAGCCCATACTTGCGAAAAATCAAGTTGTCACATTCTCAGCCTACCCTCACAATCTCGCACACATTCTACGACACACTGTCGTACCATTACTTCCCTTAAAGGGCTCTTGTCCTCGCTCTTTATGTTCCTCTTCAATCTATTTTTTTATAAACGAGAGTAGTGTTTTCAACTGCATTTCATTCGACATTGAGAATTTTAAAATATACACTTATCGACTAAAAAAAAGCAATATTCAAATGGAGAGAAATTTAAAATCTGTTCCCTGCTATGTTAGACGTAAAATCACACACATGCACACAAAAAAACCTTGTATGTTCTTGCTTGTTAACGCTTTAGCGTCACCGGGATGGTTGGTTATGTTCTACATTAATTCGACTATTTTGAATCATGAACTCTACCTCAAAAGTAGAACAAAAATTTTCTTTAGGTGCACGTATTCAATTTTATTAAAAGTGCATAAAACAAGAGATATAAATATATCAAACCAATATATAATTCCAATTTCAGCATCGTTCTTCCCAGTAATAATATATTTATTTTAAAATAAGACTATCTAAACGAGCAAATTTATCCACTATAATAAATTGGGAATTAATTTTTTTCCTGTTTCGTTATCTATGGCTTACACGAAGCCTGACATGTCAGCGATTTATTTATTGGACCGCGCCCTGGCGTGACGGTACCTTATGAATCCAACTTTACCTTTGACAATATCAGAGCTTTTAATCTTCCCAATGAATAAATTTTTATTCCCGACCAGAAAAGTAGTTAAAGATTCCGAATCCCTCCCACAAGAAAACCAACTTACAACATCAACAACTAACCTGATCTGAATTATTCGTCTTTGGTGACTATGAAACTACCTTTCTTCTGCTGCTGCTTTTCCCTTGCCTTATCTCTTCCTCTCATCTTGATAGATCTATTTTTAATGCATGAAGGTAATACTGATGTAAAGGTCTACAAGTAGCAATAAAAATTCCTATGTGGATCTGAGTCGGAATGTTTTACTGGCAGCACGAACGCCGTCTTGTATGCACTTCATCTCGGGACGTGACATCTGCTCGCATTCTCGCGCTTGTGCCTGTGCAGTAAATGGCGTATGTCGTCCAAACTCATATCAAAAGGGCCGAACGTGCTTCCGAATTGAGCATTTTTTCATCCCCCTCCCTTTTGAAAAGGGCAAATGAGTGTATTCGTTTTCTCGTAAGAGGTTCGTGGAAGTTTCTGCCTGACACAGAACCAGAGCCGAGAAGATTAATGCAAACTTTGCGTGTCTTAAATAAATACTTGCTTTATTTAGCTTCGAAGCTGCGTTTACTTAACTAGGAACGATTCGGACAGTTTAGTGAGGATGGATAAGTAATTTTTTTTTTTTTGAAGCGGCGGCGTAATCTCTTTTCTGTTAAATTGGCGAAAATTTATTCGAAATGCCTCGCCTCCTGTGGTTTTCTTTTTCTGCGCACAGAATTTTCTGTAATGATATTTCTCAAGATTTAAAATGTCATTATTTTAAAATCGCCAGAAACGACGGCTATGAAAACAGCGGTTATAAAATCCCTTTTTATTTTCTTAATGCCGGTAATGCCAAAGTATTTATTTGACCCCTAGGTTAGGTTAAAAACATATCACAAGTAATACGACTTATATCACTACATTTTAAACGTTTGTGAGCACTACGCGTTTGTTACATAACAATTGAAATTTCTCACCCTTAATAATAAAAAATAAGAGCTTCATGTTTGTTACGTGGCTTTTTTTCTGTACTCAAGTGGCAAAGAAAAGAAATAAAATTATTCCTAACTTCGAATTCCTACTAAGAGAACGTAACTCACTTGTTCTAAATTTGAGGGAACACCTTTGAATCTACGATTTTGAAGAGAGAAATTAACATCTCGACTCAGCATCACTTCATCTACTCTCCACGTCGATTGTACAGTATTTTAGTGTTATTTGGGTTCAGTTCTTTTAGTCTCCAATGAATCGCTTTAACATTCAAAATGAACCGATTGATAAATACACCCAAGAACTGCCTTGTTTTTCAATTACGGGTCGGTTCTTTTAGATCTGAGGAGGTTTAATGATGCGATTCCTTAGAGGCACCGAAAGATATCTTTCGGAAGATATGCTATTCGAGAAATTTCGATACATAATCTAGAAGACGTAGATGTCACAAAATTTTACTTATTCTTTTAATAGAAACCTTGTCAATTATACACGATTTTTAAAGTTATTTGTTGCGCTATACTACGCCAAGCATATGGCGGTGAAATGATAATCATATTTAGAATTAAGATTGCGTACTAAAAATTAAGAATATAACGCGACATAAAAGGTAGAAGATAATATTTAAAAAAAATTGTAGATACGAAGTTAGACATCCAAACAATGTCAAGAATATGTAAAATAAAATCAAACAAACCCTAGGTTTAAACACATACACAGGAAAAAAATGATAAAAAATTAACAAAAATACGATTATTTTTTTAATGTTACAATCAGAGTAAAAGATATAGAAAGTAACAGAAGTCTCTATATTTTTTTAAATATACAAATTAGCATGAAATATTTATTTTAAATCATAAGGGAATCAATCCATCAGAAGACCGCTTTAGGGAAATATTAAGAGTCACCATGAAACCATAACAAATATCTAACGAATTCAGAACTTTCTTGCTTCTTGAAAAATAATCACATTTTGATCGCTATAGAAATAAAGCAAAATCCACAACCATTAGGAATTTTTTCCAAAGGGCATAATGTAACGGCTTGACAAGGAGTTCTAAGACCAGGAAGACAAGTAAATAGATACAAGTATTTTCTTCCAAAGTAAATAATCTGAATTACAGAAAATGATATTTTTATGCTCATTTGTAGCAGCAACACCCCGAGGCAACTACATCATCCATCCTCCCTTAGCTTAATTTCCTTTTTGGCAACGAAGTTGTGTTTTTACCCTATTACCTCCAAAATAAAATTGCTTATTTGTGTAATAGCAAGCAAATGAATTCAATACAGCCTCCTGTTAGAGAAACACCAAAGCAAATAAATAATGAAAACTACGCAATAATTGAATTAAACGATACACAGAAATTCAAGAAAACTTATTTACTGGAGAGATAATTTTTTCCCCTTCCATTTCTTCGAAAAATAAAATAGCAACTACTTTCTGAGAAGGCACATAAAAGAGCATTTCATTATAATATAATTGTCAGTCAGACATGATTTTTCGGAACGGAGGAAACGCGAATAGGACATGGTGTCAATGAACTTAGCGATTTTACTTAAATTGACAACTATTGTGGGTTAAAAAGAAAAATATTAAGATCTGATTCTGGTGAAGTCAAATTAGGTTGTTTTATTCAGTTAGCTGCAATGTACGATTTTTTCAAATTTTTAAATGCAGTGGAACTTGTCTATAATTTGAAGCTGAAGGGACCACAATACGAATTTGCTTTATCGAAAAATTAGAATTAGAGAAAATAGCCGATTCTGAAAATGAGTACAGAAAGAGAAAACGATATTTTTTTAGAACTAAAGATAGCAGTAGATTTATTCCTTTAAGAGTTTTAATAAATAATACCAAAATAAATAAAAATTATTTTAATAAAGTAATAAAAACTGTGGTTGAAAACTTCTAATTATAATTTCGCAGTAAGTAACTGTAATAAACAAATAATATACAGCACTTTAAACGCAACAATTGCGTAAGAAAACCCGACAACAGTACAATTCACACCTTTATCGTTTTCAGATATTTTTTTTCCAAAAGAGAAATTTTTATTGCTTTTTTTTACTTTCTCGCATACGAAGTATACAAAGAGAAGTATTGTAATCGTCAAAAAGTTCGAACTCGAGATTTCGTCGAATCTCCACGTTTCAGACCTCCCTGAGTCCGAAAAACACAATTTTGGAATTATGTCTGTCTGTGAACACGATAACTAAAAAACTATTAGAGCTACGGAGACGAAATTCGGTATGTGATCTTTACACATAATTTGTAGGTTACTATCAAATTTTGGACAAAATCCATCCTCAGGAAGTCTGTCTGTCCGCGTTCATGTGAACTCTATAACTCAAAAACTTAAATAGCTAGATGGGGAAAATTTAGTACGCAGTTGTTTCACCAGAAATGTTAGGTTCGTATAAAATTTTGGGCCAAATCCGTCAAAGGGTTGACCGTCTGTCGTTCTGTATAATCGCATACTTTAGAACGCCATAAATACGTAACAAAATTACTTAGATAAATGAAATTTCATATGTAGTCTTGAAACCCTAATTGTAGATTTGTCTCCAATTTTCGTTTAAATCGGTTTAAAAAAAGGCGTTGAAATTACCTATTCGGCTTTTTCTTCATTCTACGCAAAAAAAAGATAAAAAGCTGCGAACGCTGGAGCGAATGTTTTCCCCATCTTAGTGAATACCGCACGTTTTAAGGAGCGCGGTGCATCCCCCCCCCCTACCCGTGTTATTAGTATGCAAGAAGGTTTTGGGGAGACCACTAACGCTGGTTTATACAGTTGTTTGCAACATAGTACAGCGGTAAAAATCCCCGACTGAATTAAGGACTTTAAAATTTATTCACTGACGATGACTAATAACACAATATAACGACTATTTAACTAATGAAAACAATTTAGAAATGAATACTATTTTTAGTTTTGACTTCTAATTAATCAAAATAAATTCGAATAATAAACAATATGTTAAGACTGTATTAATAGGATCTTCAAAGGAGAAATGCCATCTTCAACGGAGAAAAAGAAAATCGAATTACTGAGGAATACGAATTAAAAATGTTCGAATCAATCATGTATGTTGTCGGTTGTATTAACATTTAATTACACATAGCAAACAAATTAACTGGCAATGAAAAAAATTTTTAGACGAGACCTTTCTACACCTTCTACACAGGCAATCCATTTTTAATCTAAAAAAATTAACATTGTGGACCAGTGATATAAAACTTCTTGCGCCCTCTCATGTATAGGGATGATGATTTCTTTCTCTAAGCACCAACAATCATTGTATCATTTAAAATTATTTTTGTTCTGTATGATATCTAACGATTCCACCATTTCTGTTTCAAACAGTAGCGTAGCAAGGGTAACAAGTACAAGTGAAACAATTTAACAAGAGATATTAAAAATTAAAGTTTGTATTAAACAGAGTGGCGCAAAAATGCTGCAACTTCCAATAAAATACAAAAGAAAGATGTTTGATTACAAAATAGAAAATACGGAAGAAACAGAAGAAGTAAACAATAGTGATAAACAATTTTCTTCCCCTCTTCTGTTTGGAATTTGCATTTGTATCATTTAATTTGAAGCTTCCTTGAACCCTTTTTTTGAGTCTTTTACTTACTTCTGTAAGCCTTGTGTTGTACTTGTTGGTGCACAAGGAGTTTTTTCTCAGGAAATTGCAAAAAAATTTCACATATATATATATATGAATGAAGGGTTTTCGTGGGTGGTTGTAGTCGGTAAAAAGCCGAGTTATGTTCTAATTTTCTTTATTATCCATTTAAGTCATTTTTATGAGAGTGGCGAACATACGTGCATCTTAGTTGAAGTTTCCAAATAAAAGTGAACTTAAAACTCCCTGTATTCTCTCAGATAAGGGAATATCATATAGACACGTGATCAAAGTGAAGGGAATATTGGCTATTTTTAATAAATTACGTAAGCGTTTTAGGGAAAAGTACGGCGGCAATAAGTCGCTGAATTCGAGATTTATGTTGGCGTGTGGAAGTGATTAAAATATTCTTTTAGTAATAAATATGCCAAACGAGAGATTTAATATACCTCCAGCGCGAGAAATAACACGAAACTGGAGTTTAAGAAAAGCGATTTTGGAATACATAAATATAGTACTAAGATTTTTAAATATATAATATTAGAATTTAAAGTAACATTAAGTGAGCTTATATTATATATACACCTTTTGCGCGCAACGCAGAAGCATCCAGTGATTGCATCAACAATATTGTTAAAAAATCAACTGACCAATTACGATACAATTGAAACAACAAAAATCATGCTTTAAAAAAAAAAATGAAAAAAAAAAGAATGGAAAACTTTTTCAAAGCGCCACTCGCCATCGGAGTTCTAATATGGATAAATTTTCTGTCAAGGGAATGACTAAATAGTCAAAAAATATTCCCTCTCTGGTCTGAATTTATCCAACAACTGAAATAAAGGGGAAAAAAGCCCTTCTTAAATAATAAAAACTTCATAAAGTCTTTTTTTAACAAATCCAATAGAGAATAAAGGAAGTAATCAACATTAACCTCTGTCAAAATACAAGTAAGAATGACGCCTTCGAGAACATACCAGAAACAAAAGATATTAGGTCTAAAAGCCAGCAAACCTAGCTCCATCTATTAAGAAAAATTCGAACAAAATTAACAGAAGTTTGAAAGCTCTTCAATCCCTTTTTAGTTAAGTTATTAAAGAAATTACATGCGTAGCCGTTATCTTTTAAATTATTATTTAAATTATCTAAAGCTGTGACAAAAGTTGAATGGTTATTACAAATATTTTTTTATTCTATTAATTTGAGTATAAATGGTATTTTTTAGTATTTTAAAGTAAAGATTAGTTTGAAAGTCACAAAGTGTAATAGCTTTGAAATTAAAGTAATTTCTTTTATCATAAATCCCTATAGAGACACCTGAATCCAAAATTTCAATTACCAGATCCAACAAATTGCATTTGATAATTTTATTATTGGTTTTGTTTAATTTAAGCTCTTCTGGATAGCAATTATATATAGATTCAAAATTATTAAAATTAAAAACAATTAGGTCATCAATGAAACGATAACCGTAAATAAGTTAATTCTCAATTAGTTCTCTCTCGAATGAAGGAACTCGAATTTTTCTTAATAGATGGAGGTAGGTTTGCTAGCTTCTAGACCTAATATCCTTTGTTTCTGGCATGTTCTCGAAGGCGTCATTCTTACTTGTATTTTGGCAGTGGGTAATGTTGATTACTTTCTTTATTCTCTCTATTTGATTTGTTAAAAAAGACTTTATGAAGTTTTTCTTATTTAAGAAGGTTTTTTTCCTCCCTTTATTTCAGTTGGATAAATTCAGGCCACAGAGGAAATATTTTTTGACTATTTAGTCATTCCTTTGACAGAAAATTTATCCATATTAGAACTCCGATGGCGAGTGGCACTTTGAAAAAGTTCGCCATTCGAGTTCTCTTCCATTTTTTTCCATTTTATTTATTTTCTAATGTCCTTTAATTTTTATTAAAGCATGATTTCTGTTGTTCGATTGTATGCTACTGCGTTGCGCGCAAAAGGTATATTGTTATCACTATTGTTTACTTCTTCTGTTTCTTCTGTATTTTCTATTTTGTAATCAAGTAGCGAGGGTAAATGACACCCGGTTCATATTATAATTTTTTCGTCATCTTCCATACGTCATCAGTGGCTTAGTAATGATAAATGGTGCTCGGGATATGGATTTTTTCTAAAATGCATAATCGAACTAACGTTTTGTCTTCATGGCGCGCACCCTAAGATTAGTGCCCGGGGCATCTAACCCCCCCTTTCCTCCCCCTCCCTACGCCAGTTTTTTTCGAAATTAATAAAAATTGACATGTAGTCCCCAAAAGCATCATCCTAACAGTAAAATACAAACTAACCATCTTCTCATTTTGGAAAGGATCCATCTGACTGGACAAAAAAATCAACCAATTTAAGTATCTTCTTATGTTACTCACCTTTTCATAAATGA
>BGPR01000424.1:152818-176141 GCA_013235015.1 Araneus ventricosus | reverse complement strand
GGAAATAAATCAACCAATTTAAGTATCTTCTTATGTTACTCACCTTTTCATAAGTGACATTGGAAATAGACAAAGCAACATTATGCGGAAACACAAAGTATTAGTAATATTAAGCAACATTATGCGGAAACACAAAGTATTAGCAATATTAACAATGTCAATAATTTAGCAACAATTCGATAGTCTTCTCTAGTCTCGATAATCATCGTTCTTTTTCCTTACAAAATTTGTAACGTACAGATGCGATTTTTCTCAGCTGTTTAAAGCGGACATGTGTCTGGGCTGTTTAAGTTTCAACGAACGGAAGACTTAAACGAATCATTTAGTGTGTGCTGAACTTTATTGACCGAGCGAAGCGAGGTCTACGTTTTAACTCCAGCATTTGGCAGTCTGTAAATTTGTTACGTGATTGCGACCAAATGTGTGGTTCAATTTCCTTCAAATTTGACAGAAATATTTTTGAAGCAATAGAAAACGAAGTATATGTTTTATTTCTTATTATTTTAATTCGGTAATAAAATAATTATTTTAATTATAATTATTATATTAATTGGTAATAAAAGAGAGAGTGACAACCGAACATTAAAATTATGACATCAGAGTTGTAAATAAACACAGTTCGCTTTCAGCTAAGTATCGTTAACCGCATTTCGTTAAATAAATGTTAGGTAACTATTTTTATAATCTTTGGGTTTCTTTCAATTCTAAATTTATATTTAAACTCATTCACCATCTAAACCATTTCTTTTATACATTACATAGCGCAGTAACCAATTTCAAGAACTTTAAAAATTCGCTTGTAATTGTTAAGCCTAAATGGAATTTTCAGACGCTTCTCGCCAAGAAATGTGATCTCGCCAAAATACTTCCGTCTGCCTTATAAATCGTCTGATCTCCATAGCATAGACAGCTTTACGCTTATAAATATATATATATATATATATATATATATATAATCTGTGCCAGATTGTAATATTTATCGCCAAGTTATTTTGAGTTCCATCTTCTTAGCTCTAAAGAAGTGAGTTGGAAAAAATATTTTAATTTGATGCCTATTTAATAGTGGAATTTTCTCGACGATTTTTTAAAAGGACTTTTTAGGATCGAATTTTTGTCTGTGACTTTTTGTTGCCACCTTTTTCAAAATATTTCGATATGCGCCTAAAGAGAAGCGAAGTAAAAGAGCTAGAAATGTTTTGTTAATTCAGCAGATTGCGAACCATTTTATCCATATTAACATAATTTGTCGCACCTTAAGAATTGTGCTAAACTTTTGTACGCTAGTTTATCTCCTCGGGAGTCAGAATATGATACCCGATGTCCCTACAAACAATGCAGTCTTCATAAAAAATAACATTTGCTAAGCTTTTAAAAAATGCGATGAAGAGAAAATCTTATATTTTTTCTATTAGGGGAGGGCGAGGTCTACTGTTCACAGAACTACTAGTATAAAAAGTGAATTAAAAAAAAAGATTGGAGACTTGAAATCCGGAGTACTCTTCCATTTATAATGTCATATAAGATACATATCAGCAGACAAACGGATAAATGAAAGATAAAATTAAAACACAAATAAAAAAATATAAATCTGGACAACAAAAAATATTTTTGTAGCCCATAACGAAACATACCGTAATCTGAGGAGCTTTCTTAATCATCCTTGCTTAAAAATATCAGTGAATCTAATAAAAGATGGATCATTATTTATAAATGGTTCTAAAATTCATCTAAGCAATCTCGAGTTTAGGAAGTCGAGTTATATATGTAAGGATCCAATTTATTTTTGAAGTTTATTTCGGTAATAAAAGAGTGAGTGGCAACGGAACATTAAGATTAGGACCTCAGAGTTGAAAATATAACTATTCGGATGTACCGCTGTCCGCATTTTCACTAAATAAATGTTATCTATTTTTATAATCTTTGATTCAACATACTAAAAATTAGCAAGAGAAATTAAAATAAAGTAATAAATTGATAAATAAAGCAATTAGAAATGTGGAAGCAAAAAAAAAACACATGGTAATAGTTGCGCACAAATGCAGCAGCAACCAAAATGTCAATGAAGAGAATAGAACTAAGCAAAAATACTAACTCAAAATGGCTGTGAATCTGGTTAAGCATGTATCTATTTACAATCTTTGGCTATCTTATAAATCTAAACTTATATTTACATTTTTTATACCTTATATAACACAAAATTGTTTAGTGTAATCACCCTATTGGCAAAGTTATTGTAGAATACAGTTCATTAATATTAATCGCAGTAGGCCTACTTTGCAACATGTTGCACCATACGAAAGTTAACGTTTTCGTGTCAATTTAACTATCAAGTCTTTTGTAACGCCAATAATACATGCATACTCTGAGAGACATATAATACTGCGAGATGACATTTTAATACTAAACACCAACTAAAAAAACCTATAGTAAAACATTTATCCACACAGATCAGAATCAAGTCAGATGTCTAAAAAAGAAACTCAGATCTATATAACATTCTTTGATACCAAGGAAACGATTTCACAGATCAACTTTTGAAAAACTTTTGCCGAAAGAGTTAAGCGTGTCTACAGAAAGTTTTCACAGAAGTTTACGAAAAAGAAAAGATCTATATATTTGTCCACGCAGACGTTCGAAAACTCGTAATGTTACAAAGAGGAAGAAAAGTCAGAGATGTTACAACAAACTTCAATCATTGCTAAGGAAGTTTTAGAAATGTTTGTCGAGAACCCTAAAGCGAACCTCGGATAACGGAAGACGAGGCTACAAAAGCATTAAAGAATAAACTTCAACAACTTGAAAGTGATTTTTTGATCACGTATTGCATTTTTATAAATCTCGAGCGATTCTGTTGAGAGGAAATGCTATAACCTTAATGTTAGATGATTACTGAAGTATAAAAATACAGGTATGGCATTACAGAAAAAAAAATTATGTGCCTCGTTAAATATCAATTTTGAAATCCAGGGCAATACACCACAAAAATTTAAAAGATTGAAATAGCAATTGCATTTATCGATATGTATATGAAATATACATATATATCGATGTATCCGATATCATATATATCGATGTAACGATAACGCATATATTTCGATGTATATGGGGGAAAAATTTTCATGAAAAGGTAAAAAAAAAAAAATTATACAGAGTAAACAGGAAGAAATATTAAACTGAAGAGTGACATGCTAATTTATGAGTTCTTATAAGAAATTCATTATCAATGAAAAAATAAAATTCCTATCAATATATATTGTGTATAAATATTGAAAACGAAATCGCATATGCCGCGAAACACATCAATCTCGACCAGATAGCTTTAGAGAATTGACAATTTGACTCTTGAAGGAAGTCTTTCAGCAAAAGTTCCCTGCTTATTAGCAAATATAAATATACCTTTAAAATAGACAAAACTATATTAAAGTACTTAGACACGCCTATCTTATTTCAAAGAGAACATCATTAAAATGAATCTATGAAAACAAAACAGACAAAAAAGTTTATAACAGTAAATGACTTTTTTACCGATTGATATTTTCTATCTGCTACTATATCACGCCATCTAATGAAAAGTATCACGTTCATGTATACGATTCTTCTCTTGTTTTTAATTATTATTAATAATAATAATAAAAAAAAACATTTTCTACGTGAAGAAATTTGGTCGTGATTCCTTCTGACGTCTAAAACCTCATTCGCTCTCTTCCGTTGTTTTCAATAAGTTCTAGTAGCGTAAAGGCGACCATAATTGTTGAAATATATAGCAATATTATTCATCCAAATGTTCCTTAAGAATAAGAAAATTTGTATCAAAACTTTTTGACCTATAATGCTGGTAAACAAAGATATCCAAATTCTGCAAGGATATTAACTCTCCCACTCAAACCACCCTGTTTAGTTTTATTTATATCAACTTCCATTTTGAAGCAACACGAGAGCTATTTCAGAAAGGACCTCGTAATTTTGAACCGCGGTCAGACGACGAGGACAACATTTGAGCTCGCACTCCCTATCCAAACTAACGCACCACACCAGCGCGAAGACGTTTGCTGCCCTACGTATGATTTAGCTTGCAACAGACCAAATACATGACGGATCTTCAGTGGAATTGGGTTTCGAACCTGGAACTCTCGGCTTCCGAGGTCGACACCTTACCTAGGTCCCGTATATGGAATATTGCTATAAGATATTGGTTTGTCCTACACACAAAATGCAAGTCAGCAAGAAGCGAGTTCATGTCGCGGTCTTCAGTGAAATCGGGTTTCGAACCTGGAAACAATCGGGCCCGAAGCCGAGACCTTTCCAGAAGGCACAACCGCGGCCTCTCTCAACCCACCCTGATCTGCTTGAATAACAAATTCAGATAATCTTCAAAAAAGATGTACAAGTATTCCACCTCAAATTGCATCAAAATTGAATTTCCATTAGTTCCAATTCATTCTTTAATATTTTTTTTGCACATCTTCTTCTTCCCATTTAAAAAAGAAGTGCATCTAATACTTTACCATCATTGTTGGCTCTCATTCCCAGTCCATAGCTTGAGACTCTTAACCGCTTACATAATAATGCAAATATTTAAATGCCGAAAATTTCGAGGCACGAAAAAGATTATTATTATGAAATTACGAACAAAAAATTGGGAAGTATAACATTTCATCCAACGAAAATCCATGCACGTTTTAGCACACTGTGGCACATAAATCATTTATGAGGATTTCAAAAAGTCATGCAGCAGAGGTGTTTTTAAAAAGAAATTCGCGTCACTTGATATGCGGCTGTAGCACCTCTCGCAAGTGGTAGCAAAAGCGAAGAAGGCGCAAAATCCATACTGATGTAGACTTCTTTCCTTCGAAAAGTTTTGCAAGGGAATGCAAAGTAAAATTCAACAAACATGTGTATCCAAAGAAAAGGAATATCGCAGAAAAGCAACGCATTTTCGGAAGATTCGAACGCAGCCAAGTAGCAACAGATTCTGGAAGGGGAGGGTGACAGAGGGGGGAGAGACAAGACGATCTATAACAAGATGCCAAAAAGATGGAGAATAAAAGTGGGGGGGGGGGAGAAAAAGTCGGCAGAATCAAATATAAGGCACAAATAAATAAAATATGCAGAAGGTTTAGAAGCGATATGTATTTGAGAAAGAGATGTGCTTCCAAGTACAGTTTCCTTCCTCGTTTTCGCGATTTCTGCAGCCAATACAGCTTTCCTTATCTAATGTAGCCAAAAGCAAGAAAAATTGCCGCTTTGCAATAACACGCTTATCTCTGTTTTCGTGATATATTTTGAAAATAAGATACTTCTTTCAAAAATAAAACTAGTACATATATTTTTCAACGAGCGAGTTTAGCTTGTTTACTCGAAAATTTATTGGGTTTGAAAATTCTAGAGTCTTTTTACAATTTGTAGGTGGGGTTGGGGGAATAAATCGACTTGCGATGGAAACGGATGAATAAGCTGCGACGTCCACTCTCCGTATTACTACACAAGAGTGTCAACAATCAACAGAAATTTGAAAAAGAAATATCGTATCAAAATCGGGATATGAATAACGGAAAACCTACTGTCCAATGTTTGATTTCAAAATAAAAACTGTATATATGTATTAATTACATTTATTGTTGTGCAATAACAATAAATTATTATTTTGATACAAGACAAAGTAGCAGACAACTAATTGCAAAGAAAACAGCAGTTTTATACATCTATACTTATAAAAGGCAATGTTTGTGTGTGTGTGTGTGTGTGTGCGTGTGTGTTTGTCGGCGATGTCCAGACGAATCTATCGCACTTACAGCCATGAAATTTGGTACACAGGTAGTCGTAATGGTGACTGAATGCACCTCGAAGCCGAAATTTTAAATTTTAATCTAGAATTTTTTTTATTTAATGTTTTGTGTTGTTTTGGTTGATTTTTCGCACTAATTTCTCAATAGAATAGTTACGAATAAGTTTACGATAAAAATATATACACCATCGGAAAGAGCATGCGATTTCCGTTCTAATGAAGTTAGTTTTGAATTTCTAACGTAATTTACTGAATTTTGAGAATTTTTTTAAAAATTGTCACTTTCTCCTTATATTTTTAACTGTCAATGTTTTTTTCCCTCGCATGCAACGTTCTAATAAACCTATGATTTTCAGTTTTTTTATGGTAACAACAGAGGTATTTATCTCTCATTTTAAACAAGAACGGTTAAAATATCTTTGTCCGTTCGTTTTTAATAATTTTTTTTCTTAAAGGGTTAAAAAAATTCTTTTCGAATGAAGTTCTTTCTCCGGAACGGTGAGTTTCTCCCTGGCTACGGCTAGCGCCATCTGTTGGAATTATTCTCTCCTCAATTTTTAGCATGTTTTGCTAGGAATAATTTGAAATCATTTCGTTGGACGCAAGGGTTTAGTCGTAAATTAAGCAGTGCTGGAAGATTCTGACATGGGTGATAAGTTGGCTTTGAACTTCTAACGTAATTCGCTGAATTATGAGAGAATTTTTTTCGTGATGATCTAAAAGAGTTTCTTTACCATCTGCGTAAAATGTGCCATAGCTTTTCACGCAAGCTCCAGGGGGGTGACGAAGGGGGTACTGTCGTGACCTTGAAACGTCACGGTACTGTGGTTTGAGACTGTATTGCATCAGCATAACTTAGATACACCATTGCTGTATATTAAAGATTTTCACGTTGCAATTTTTTTTTTATTATTGTTTTGGAATAACGTACTCTGTACTGCTTTTCTACATGTCATTATCGCGGGAAAATCAATGTGTATCTTTTGTTTTGTTTTTGTTTCAAAACTTTTTCGTGTTATTGTGGGCGATTTTTTTTTCATGTTTTTGAAGTCCTGATTCCACGGGCAACGCCGTGCGCGTTCTGCTAGTTTACAAATAAATAGCATTCTCTTTACATACACGAGACATTTCCACATGACGGCTTGAATAAATTTTTATGAATAGGTATCAAAGTGAAACAATTCAAAAGATACAGCCAACAATAAGGTCCGTTCCGTTTCCCACGGTCCAAGCTGACCGATTATCTAAGAGTGTTTCATTACCGTTTATTCATTAGCAGCTTGGATACTTTTCTGCTTATCCAAATCAGATCTCTTTTCTAACATATTTACATTAAATACAGATGAATGAGTGCATTGTGGCCTAAAATAACAATATAACAGTCAGTCAATTTGGACCATGGCGGACAACAAACCAAACTCTGGATCCTCAGTCAGTTCCAGTCGTATTTTACTCGACTTCTGGATTCCGTTCTCTCCTGTTGCTAGAGCGGGGAGTTAACTTTTGGTCTCCACTCTACGATATCTTAACTGGCAGGTTATTCTTCATTTGCGTAGCTGCGATGGTCATCATAACCGCACTCAATAATCCGGTAATAATAAAACTATAGAGATTTTAGGACTACAGATAATTTTTTCCTTAATGCTGAGTACCAAAGTTTAAGAGACCATTAACTATTTTTAACTCCATTATACCTCTGAAGTTACAATAATAGTATAGAACAGTGGCGTTGCGATCAGGGAAGCATGGGTGTACATATGCTCTGGGCACCAGGCTTAGAGGGCACCATGACGAGAAACTTCTAGTGGGTTTATGTCACTTCTTATATATGCCAAATATGATGAGGGAGGCGAAAACATAAATGCCACGGGTTCCAATTACAGTGGCAAAGTCACTGACGGCAACTACGGGCGAAGAAACATTTTTTTAAATATAAAGGTAGCAACGGCACACATCAGGGCCGAAAGATTCAATGGTGAGCAATCTAATTAATGTCATTACTCCTAGAGGAAAGTAGCAGTTGCCTTCAATTTCTGAAAGGACTATTATATATACCTTTAAACAAAAATTAATTTTAAACACAATGGCATTCGACTATTAAGGCTAAAATATTTCCTGGTACTGAATAGCACTCTGCTTCAGTAGCATACTGGCTATGAACCATAATATGAAACCTTTTCTTCAAAGAAGACAATACATTACTCTTATTTCAAGATTAGAGCCTAGTATGAGTTCCTGGGTAGAAGAAATAAATTCTCGCATCTGTTCACGTGAAAGTTGCTGGGGCACATGCAATCACGAAAGGCGGGATAATAGTAGTGCAAAATATTGTCAATAAAGTGCCCGAAATCCCATTCCACAAGTCTTGCTTTCAGAAGAAAATCACAAAAGATACGCAAAAAATGACACATAGAATAATGCTTTCTTCAAAACAAAAAGCATTTCTTCTGTGGCGCTATGCCGCACGATTAGTATCACATGCTATTTTTAAGAAAAACTTTTTGGTATTCACTTTTTTCACTTTGGTTTGCTGAGTACTGTTCAGTTTTCCATGGATGTCAACTTGGAACAAAACCCCAAGACGTGTGCGTGCAAACCAGCAACACACTTCGCGTGATCCCACAACAAAAGAGAAACAGCCGACCAGAAAGTCAATAATCCAATAGCCGGAAGATCGGAGATTTGGAGAATACAAGGTGAAATTACCGTAGCTCCTTCGCGATGGGCATTGTTACTTATGGCCCCACGCATACCAAAATAAGTAAGTTTCTATTTGGAAGGAGGAGTTTTCCTTTTGCAGGCGGTTGGTCCATAAGAAACACGCCCTAAGTAATCAGACCGCGCCTTTTCTGTGTGCATGGAAACCCGGAAAGGAAGACAAATTGTTTCCAATAATGAATACTTACAATAAATATACATACCACCCCACGGCATAATGCAAACATATCTGACCAAAATGAGACACAGTACATTAAATTTAAATAAGCAGAATCGTGATTGTCATTACATGAACCATTTTTTTTTAAAGATTCAATCTACTTTTCTTTTAATGTAAACACATTTGCTACTCTTAGTTTACTGTTTTGTTCCTTTAATATAACTTTAAAAAATCATTGGGAAAATAAACTACAACAGTACAGAAACATTCTAAGATAGAAGCACGCAACGAATATATATCAATCACACAGTAATACAAATCGAAAAGGAAAATTAATCGCTACAAAAGGGATGATAAGAATAAAACGATTGCAGAGATAGTTATATCACTCAGTTTCTCTTGAATATACAATGTTAGATTACACAAATCTAATTTGCATTTTAAAATACCTTACAGGCGCAGAACCAATCATAGAACTTCCAGCCAACCAACATCTATCCAAGAGCTAAATTTATGCGATAAACACAATTAATGCTTTGTTTAGAACATGTTTTTGTTCCCACGTTGTTTAATGTGGTTTTTCTTTCCATCCAGTGTTTTAAACAAGAGAACTAATTTTATGAAAGATTTTATTTATTTTTTTTTTGAGTTCCGACTATTTATGAGCCTTTCCATTATTTTTAAAATATGCATTTTTATTTTTGACACATTTATTTTGCTCTTAGAGAAGCATAAAAGATGATAATACACTACATCATAGCTGATGTTAGTTCAATGCAACTTCAAACCGAGTGAAAGCGTATGAAAATACCCGGAATGATGTTTCTCAATTATTTGCAAATTATTTACATTAATTTTTATCTGCACTAAGAAACAAATTCGCCCAAAATTATGACAGCAAATTATATGTGTCTCTGTATTTAATAAAGGAGTTTTAAAAAACTTTAAAAAATTGATTTTAACGGCGCCAACAAGAACATGGATACCAACACTGATTAACTGAACTACTAAGGATTTGATGACTGTTATGGATTAGGAAAGCAAATGTAGCTTTTTGGTCCACTTATCCAGTAAATACTTCAGTACAATGTAGTATAAATATATTGTAAAATTAAAAGTCTACCGCTTTGAAAAAATAAAAATTAGTTCAAACGATTTCACTCACCTTCCACACGCAACCTAGCTTGCGGCGAGTAGTCCATTCCTTTGACATTCCGAGCGATACAGTGATACAGACCATCATCGGCCAGCCCCACATTATCCAACTTCAAATCTCCCGATTCCAGAACTCTGTAGTTGGCGTGTCCAGCATAGTGCAAACTGCGGCCGTTCTTTTGCCATGACACGGCGGGCTCGGGATCACCACTCACAGCACAACGGAACAAGACACTTGAGCCGGACAGCACGGTGGCGTTCCTTGGACCTTCCAATATCACGGGTTTACCTAGAGCAGGGAAAATAAGTAATAAATAAGAATGAAATATGAACTTCAGTCAGAAGACAAAGCACAAACTGAAACACATTTCACATAGCACACGTCGAATCATAGTCATTTTGTTCAAAATACATGTCGTCTTTGACTTATGCCAAAATAGACATGAAAGTAGATATCACGGAAAAAGCTCATCAAGAATCGTCGACAGATTTTTATTGTTTAAAGCTACTTGTATAAACCAATAACTGTTGAAGTACTAAATATCAGAAATTAATAAGCAAATACTTCCTACATTATAAGTCTCACGAATAGTAAATTATTTCTAATCCAAACGCTAATTATGATCAATGTTCCATTTTTGATCTATTAATATCTAGTATTTTGAAACCTATTTAAAAAAAAGCTGCGATATGTAATTTGAAAAGCGTTATTTTCCATTAATCACGAAATGGCGATATTTTCCCATTACGAAATTCGCCTTAACATCTTGAATTTCAGTTACAGCACTCGCGTTTAAATGCTTGTTAGAACTTGAGGGTAATTTCAGACACGAGTATACAAAGTTTTTTTACTGCTTTTGTATATCATTATATGTTAAAACCCCTCAGACTTAATTAAAAAACAACCTTGTATTCAATTGTTCAATTACTACTTTAGAAATATACCAATGGCCCTCGTAAGCATTTTGCTTTGAACGAATCAAAGCAATTTAAACAACATTCGCAAGACTGAAATTTTTTAAAGAAAAATTTAATTCATGTAATAAATATACGAAGAAAAAATTAAATAATATTCCAAAAATAATAATAATTCAATTTATTGCACTTAATTAAATTAACATAGGATAGCAAACGATAAACCCAGAATAGGCAAGGAAGGCTTGTGCTCAATCGTCTTCCATTCACATACATTGTCAGACAATTGTTTCTTGAAATTCAATTGCAAAATAAACCCTTTCACTATCGATTCTGCGTTATTGCGGTTGGTGTTACACGCATGTCATTAAGAGGATTATTTAAAACTCGCAAGAGCAAAGCTGATTGTCCAAAGTCACTTTCATAATTCGGAAACCAAACAATTGACAATAGCAGTGTGAAAAGAATTATCGGGAGAATACTCCTTCTTCCCAAGCTGGAACAGCCATCCCAATATTTCCAAGCGCAATACGAGAATGCTTTCTGCTTCTGAAAGACCGCTATTTGTCAGTACCAAACAAAAGGCTTCCAAATAGAGAATTAGAAATGCAGAAACTGATTTAAGCCGTTTTAATGCTAGGAAGGATTATTTTGTGACCGGATCACTGAAGAGCAGATTCTACTTTGGAAAGCATTTCTATTACAATTAGTTTGGAAAATAGAAAAGCAACATGAATTTTGTGGCAGATGCAGCTTTTTATTTCAAATCTAAAATGGCAGGTAAAGTCTTCGGAGAAGAATCTTAGGAAACATTTGATGCTTAAAAGTTTCCAACTGATTCAAACTTCATTTATTTTAAATATTAAACACTTTTCTGAATAATGAACTAAATATACTCAAGTAAGACTGGTTTGGTCTCTGTGATGATCCTGAACAAAAATTCTTTTTGATTATGCTGTACAGCCAAAATGGTGAAATGTAATATACAGTTATGTTATCCAGTAAGATCAAAACCCCACCCCATTTTCGCTTTACTACAGTTCTTTGTCATCTATTTCAAATTCAGTTAATTTATACGGCAGTTTTTTTTAAATATTCCAGACAATAAGGGTTTTTGAAAGCGTGGATGTAAGACACAAAATCAATTCAGACTAACCGACTCGCACCTGTCAAACCTTTGGAAACTACTAATATTACATAATTATATAGCAGGGAGGTAGCTGGTGAGGATAGGCAGAAGTAACCCCCTCGAGAGGGGCGACATGTCTTCCACTTCATGTCCTCGGCACTGCTTAAATAACCATAAAGATCGTAGTTGCAGGGGCCAGGAATAGTGTTATGTTGAGTGTGTGTACGCGTGGTGCGTATTTTAAATCAATCTTCCGCTTTGAAACTATTCTTAAGAAGGTGACGGACAAAACACTAGATCCACTCCCTATGATTGACGATAAGCATAACCAATCGAAAACTTTCTTCATTCGAGATTCAAAACTGTGAGTTTCAGCTCAATCCGTCAAAGCACATGCACGCATACAAAAAAATCAAAGAAACTGAGGAAATGAGTTTTATTTGATTTATTAGATGAGCATCCGTTTTAAAGATGCAATAAGGGTTAGAGCTGATGACTTCGTAAAGGAAGTTTTGGAAAGGGCCTGGCAATTTTGAACTGTGGCGAGATGATGAGAGAGACACCGATACAAATTTAACATGCACCAGACTTAAACACACACGAGACACGGTGGCCTGGCAGTAAGGTCCGCTTTCGGAACCAGAGGATTCCATATTCGAAACACAATTCCACCGAAGATCCACCGTGTTTGTGGGCCTAGTGCAGGTAAAAAAAAAAAAAAATCGAATAAAATAAATAACACATGAGCTGTCACCTAGATTTGTAACTTATTCACTAGAAGACACCTTAATTTTTTATGATAAAGTCGTTAAAAAAATCACTGTGCCCTAGAGCGTGTTAATTGCTGGAATATACATTATATCGATAACAGCGTCATCGGCAGTGACCTTGTTAGAAAGGATTTATGAAAGATTCAACCCAACATATTGCACACAAGCAGGAATCAGTTTGGTCAGAAAAATATGCAGCGGAGAATAAATAAAACTTCTCAAGCATGAAACAGTTGCTGACTCTAGGGAACGACAGCATTTATAACAGAACACCGCAGAACTTATGGAGCAGCCTTTCATTACCACAGTTGCTCGGCAGATTGTTCTAAGCGTTTATTGAGGACAGCAGATAATCTCGACCAAAATGCAAAATTCCGTCGTTGATTATAAAGGGGCAATTACGTCGAACGTAGCGAATTCATTCCAAAACCGAAACTTAAGTCCTCGCTAAAACTGGAACAGATCGTGGCTTTTCAATCGTATGACAACACCAATTCCCTCGGCAATCCCACAAAAGGGGCCTGCGCTGCAATTTCAGATTAAAATGGTTCACGGAATGCAGGGTCTTATCACCGTTAATTCCTTTCTAATTAGTAACAGCTGGCAATGACGACAGTCGTGCCGGAGGATCATTTGGAGAGCAGGCTTTGAAGTCGAGACCCATCTCTCAGGCGAGGGCGCATCTGGGCCTAGATTTATAAACAGAAAACCCGTCGCGTGCGCCCCCAGGGGCTGCGCACAACATTCCGGCAGTCAGAAAATTTAATTTGCCGAGTGAATCCGAGGACAATTTGCGAAGGTTTTCGGTAAGAACACAGATCACAGACTAATAAGTGCTTTGCCGTGTGTTGCGTATACTGATAATACTTATTATATCACAGCTGAGTAAACTTAATTGGGCGTTGAATACCAGACAAGTTGTTTAGCTGAAGGTGAATTGAGGTATTATACTTGCTTCTAGGGATTCACTAATGGTTTTCTGCGGCTGCATTTAATTCTTTTCATAATCCGAGACACATGGATATGTAGGGTATTTAAAACGCAATACTAATAATAAAACAACACGAGTGGAACAGCTTCAACATATTCTAGTTCAATATTATCATTGGTAATGATATTACGGCAGAAGATATTCAAAGTAGATTCAGTTTAGAAATATCAATTTGTTGGCGAAGACCGTGCCTCAGACAAAAAACGAAATTTTTTAAAACTAGCTGATCCCACGTAAAGCATCTGCACTCCGTTATACGCACACCATGCATACAGGCCAAACTGGTGCTTTCAAACTCCTGACGTTTCAGCTCGCCAAAAATCTAGCGAGCAAAGAAGTTGAGCCAAACTGGCGATTCAGCGTTCCACGAAAATTTGCCAAAACAAAAAAGGTGCCAAGTGGTGTGCGTATAACGGAAAAGTACCCAATATATAATATGTGAAATAACACGATTTTAACCTACTCTAATTTGAACTATTTTGACATCGATAGGAACGTTCCTTGGATCGCCTAAGTCCATCTGTTTCATTTCTCACTAATCTGTTTGAATAATTTCATCCAAAGTTTCATTAATAAATACTGTGAACTTACGTCTTAAACTTTTCGAGAAGTTATTTTACATCCGATTGAATATAGTAGCAGGCTATGCCTATGAAGTTAAGCCTAACATGGAGGAGGCTACCGTTTTTGTTTTGTAAACAAAGCTATCGTTGTCGTCAGCAAAACAGAAATTAACCTAATTTTTGTGCCACGTACGTTAGCGTTTTATAAACGTCATATAAAACGAGAAAGATTCCAAACCATCGTGTGATAAAAACGCAACTCTTGAACATGGGGATCTTTAGAGAGATGTTCGAATTAGAAAGGTAATTCTTAAAAATAACCATCTTAGGTAAATAAGATGTACTAAACGGAAATTCGGTTGAAGCTTGTATGACGAAACACGATAAGGATGAAAGTCATGACGATCCAATGAAATAAGCGCCTTCTATCAACACTGTTCACGATCACTTACAAATATTCACTAGAATTTAATAGCTCGATAAAAAAAAAAAATACAATGTGCTTTGTACTGAGAGAACAATGTGGTAAGTTCCAATGATAATATTTCAGATGATGGTGGTTTAATAAAATATGGGTCCCATTATTCTAATTTTTAAATTATCAAAGCGCAATAACATGCGCCACATTCCTGTAAAAATAAATTCCTGCAGCAAAATTAAAATACTGTTGCCAAATGTGTGGGTAAAAACTCATGCTGCACATTTATAATTAAAGAATAAAGGAATCTGGGTGGGAAAGTCCGTAATTAGGTTATAAAAATTGTTTCAATTGATGGTAGACGGATTTCGCATTCATATAGCAACCGGAACTGCCGCGAATCTTCCATAAAAAGAGAAACAAAAACAGAGATTTTCTCGCTACATTTCATACACAAACAAGAGTTTGACCAAAATAAAACATAATACAGTAAAACTTCGATTAACCGTCACCGTCTGGACCGGGGCTGTGATGGATAATTGAATAGTCAGATAACAGAAATCTCCCAATACAAGTAACGTAAGTAACGCGATTTGACTGCTGGCTTGTGACGAAAATGAAATAATTTGAAAGTGAACAATACATACATATTGTATTTAATTTTACAAAACGATCGATATAAACTTCAATATAAGAGTAGTAATGTACAGAAATGACGAATTAGACTTTTTTTAGACGATGACGGATAACAGAAACTGACGGTTAATCGAAGTTTCATTGTAATGCGAAATGGGAGGGACGTATACATTCTAGATTAATACGAATAATAAAAGCCGGAAGGGAAGGAGATAAGTCTGTAATTATTTTATAAAAAAAATACACAATTGATACAGATGGATTTCACGCTTATATTATCTACTAGAACTGCCGATATCTGTTCACGGATTTTGCATACGCAGGGATATAGATACATCCAGAATTTCTGTGTCGAAAATCCCGAGAGACTTCACATGTCACAAAACCAACACAAGAATCTCAATTATTCGATACAGCGAGTCCCCTCACTTGACACTTCCGAATCAATGCGGCAACAACACATAAACGGGGCGCAAAGAAAACATTTTGAGGAGGCATCCTCGAGAAAGAGAAATGTCCAATTTGGTGGCGACAGTGATGGACGGCACTCGGAGGTCCGGCGACACCCAAAGAACTCACTCCACCAGAGTCAATGATGCGAGGAGAAATGAAAAGATCTCATTGTTCCCATTTGTCAAGAGAAGAGTGGTCAGATCTCAACAGTCGCCAAGAAAGAAAAGCCACAAAATCGCTACAAGAAAGCCCCGTTTCCGATAAATTCTTTCTTCCTTTGGTGGAGAAATGCCACGGGTCGATGGTTTGGCGATTTTTTCCCCGTATCCTCTTTCCCTGTGGTTTTTAGATAGCATGCAGGGTAAAAGGGTTGGAGAACCCCCCATCCCCACACACTTTTAAGCTAATATTGAATTTCTGTTTTTGAGCAGAAAGCTGAAGGAGAATCTGCCTTGTTGTCGCACGGAAGAAATTTTTTTCTTTATGATTCTGAATGTTGAAACAAGAAGAGCTTTTGTGCTCCTCTTTTAGCGACTCTTGGAATAAAATGCTATACATCTGGAAAACTATGTGGCTGAAATAAATGATTTTTTTTTTCTTTCTTTCAGAGTTATGATAATTAACGTCCCAATGATTTAATTACGGAATATAAGTAACTTGATTGCATTTCATGCGCAATTGCGTCTTTACATATGTTGTCTCATTATTTTTTAGAGTATTTTGTGGTCTGCAAAGGAAACTGCAAATGTACGACTGAACAGAAATACATTTCTAAAGAAAGAAAGAAGGGGGGGGGGGGATTAATGGGGAGGCAGATGCGTAAAAACCGAAAAATCTTAAACTTGTCTACAATTGCTTTGTCAACGCCATAAAAAACGTATAATATCGCAACATAAAATAAATTCGAGTTCGCAAGCAATTTAAAAAATATTTTCTTATTGAAGAGTAGTAGTTAAAACTCTTAACTCTCTGATATAATGGCACTTTTCTGGGATGCGTACAGTAAATTATGGTTATACTTTGTGACAAAGTAATAGACAAAGACTAAAATTTGTTAAATAAATTTTAACAATGTATGTGCTGTAACGATTCAGCGAAATCAAACTATCTAATAAAAGAGAATAGCAAACGAAGATCTTCCCAAGAGTGCGCTAAAACTATATGTAAAAAAAAGAGCATCGATTCAGAAATAATAAAATCATAACAATGAAGCCCAAGATAATCGCAAGAGATCGTAAACGAATATCACATAATCAAATACAGTAAAGCACCGTTTATATGCTTCTCATTTATACGTCGTTTCATTACAGTCCCGATTCATTTGTAACCATGGAAATAATACAATAATTCATTTATACGACGCAAAGTTTCGGTTATATGACGTTTTCCTACTTCCAACATTCGCAAATATTCTATCCCGATTGTTATTTCTCCTTTCCTATTAATTTTAAGTTTTTTAATTGAGATTAATATTAAGATTTTGTTAATTAAACGCTTTCCTGCATGCTCATAATCCATATAAAATAAGAAATGTATAGTTAGTATTCAAGGTATGACAATAAAGGTATCAACTCTTGTGATAAATGTATAATTTTAAAAGTTAATTATTGTTTCCATACTGTGTAGTAATATACTAGTACTATCTTTTAAAAAAACTTTAAAATTTTAATGAATTAATTAAAATTCAATGAATTTGCGTTAGTAGTATTAAATTTGTCAAAAGAAAACCCAAGTTGTTTATTAAGTTACTATTAAACGTCTTTTTATTTATACACCGCTTTACATCAATCCCTTTAAAGACTTGCTTTATTGTATTTTAAATTTCTTCGATAGCATCAGTCAATGACATTCTAACAACGCAACGAGATGACTGGTGTCCTCTATTAACTCATCAAATGCTTTGAAATCAAGAAAATGATGCTGAATAAACAATAAAACATTCCTGAACGTTTATCAAATTCACAATTGACTGACAGCACAATCTTCAACAAATAACAATAAATACCGAACAGAAACTGAACACAAAACATTTAGAACTAAGCTAGCAATCACTTTATCGCGAGTAAACATGTTTCGTTTGACTAGAAGTGAAAATGAAAACATACAAGGATTTGTCGCAGCTGAAAATAAAAGAAATGTTTTATAGCCCGAGAGCGTTTTAAAACAGATGGCAAAATGGCCGACCCACGCTAAGAGCTTCAATGTTTTTTCCGCTAAAGCATAACATACACAAGAAAGGAGCAGAGAGAGTTCAAAGAGGATGTTTGCAAAATTGGTCCTCGGAGGATGCAGAAAAGGAGCGAAAACAATAACTTTTTCTAAAAATAATGCGAAATAACGGGAAGGTTAAGAATGAGGATGGGGAAATTTCGTATTTGTGGTGGTTGAAGAACCAGGAGGAAAACTGTACTCACCGGTTCCAGTTTTAAATAGATAAAAAAAAATAATTGAAGTAAAGATAAAATATTAATATAAGATCAACAGAAAACATTATCTCTAATTAAATAATACGAATACAGAATGTAATGTGTCGGAATCATGAAGAGATTTATTGAAGAATGAAAAGAATCTCGCGGATAAAAGAAAAAAAAAATCATTTTTCTGTTCATTGTACAGCATTTTTTTTTACATTTATTTTTGGTTAACAGAACGTAATTAAAGGTGATTAATGAGAAATTTTAAGAACAGTCGATTTAAAAGACCGTGATATTGCATATAAAAAAACCCCATTAAATTTCCAACATATTAAATTTAACTATACTCACAGGAAGTTCAAGCCATTTATTGAGGTCTACTAACTTTCAATTTAATAATTACATCGAAATACAAGATATGAAAGAGTTTCTGCTGTTGCCGTAGCAATGATGGGGAGGGGAAAATGGAGTACGAAGGACTACGAGATTCTTGCCAGGTGGTTCAAACTAAGGAGAGAAAAAGAAGAATGGTGTTTCACTGCTGATCCAAAGGGTCAGTTGATTAACGAAAATCAACGAAAGACGCTTCCGCGAAAAACACTTTTTAGTAAATTGAAAGTGTTATAAGTACTTGGACTTGAAAATATTTTCATCCCGAGCAACGCCGGGCATATCAGATAGTAATTATATATAAATAAAAAACATTTTCATTTACATATAACAGTCATTATTTTTCAGTATCAGAAACAGTCCGAAAATAATAAATTAGTATTAACATCGAAAGTTCATAAATTTCATGCATGCTTATTTCCAGCCCGTTTTAAAACAGTCGCTTGAATCGTTATATTAGATTAAGATCAAATTATATCTAGGTTCTTAACTTAAATTTTTAAAAATAAATGCTAATATTTGCGGAAAGTAAACCCGAAAATAATATAAATTATAGTATGAATTGATCATGAAGTATTAAATATTTCATACATGTTCCGAGATCTCCTGTTATTCCTAATATATCATTGAAGTGTGGGAAAAAAAAAAAAACAGCCTTCGGAATAAGTAATTCCATCTTTATTAGCCAGGGCAGCTGTCAACTTTCGAACTAAATCATCTTCATACTACCTAATATCTACCTACTATCTTCGACACAAAATATATTTTGAAAAAATTACTATTAACAACAGCTTGTGGAAATATTTCAATGTCCTAACTAAAACTTGCTAGAAAAATAGGTCAATTCAGCAATGTGTATTAGCAAAGGGAATAATAATAAAATAATAAAGCATATTATATATGCTTGTAAATTTATCCCACAGCAGGTAGTGCAGGGTAGATATATACACTACATTTAGCTAAAATTCAATGTTGGGATCGACATCAGAATATCACTTTGCGAATTACTTTGAAAAAAAAAATTGTTATAGAAATTGTGAGAATTCAGAAAATCATATAATTCCCAGAGAAAGACGCTACTAAAAGCACCCGTGTGGTCGGTCTGCGTGGGGTCTAAGACCCCCCACTTGAACTATACAGCTTCCCTGGGAAATACAGATTCTTACAATTGGACGGCGTCAAAGAGACGACAAAATGCTAAAGCCAGACTATAAAACTGTCGGGTTGTCACGCCCTAGGTTGGCGATTGAAAAATCACCAGATTGATGGTAGCGGATCAGCTGATCCAAAAAGGGGCAGGTCATGGACTTTAGGTCTCCACAGGCGAGAGCGAATGACAAGCCATCATACGGATCTCCTTACCCTCCTCAACCTATCAACGGAAAATCGGGGGGAAACGTAACAAGAAGAGGGAGACCCCCATCTCGGGGAACGAGAGAAATTATGAGAGAAGACGCACTTTTCGGATTCTTGATCCGAGAGTGAAGAAGATAATTTTAGATGAGATTAAATCTCATCTGTTAGAGCATTAGCTCTGTTTTGCGAAGCCGTGACAGCAAAATCACGCAAGGTTTTGAGAAGTACCGTTGTACTTCTCGGGAACTATTTCTCCGAATAGAGCCTCGCTCTCCTGAAGGAACAGAAGAGTATTTTACTGAACTGATCGTAGATAATAAGTTATCGCACCGAAGTCGTGCTATTTGGAAGTCTAGAGACTTATACTGAACTCTCTCGTCTTCCTCTTGTTGGCGTTCTCTAGATAGAACTGATTCCGTCTTCAACTCCGGGCAGCGGATAACTTCTAGTTTCATACTGTCCTAGAACCAGACTCTCCGAAGACTAATAGAACTTTCTATTCTAACTAATCGAGACCGAATTACTTAATTATCCTCCAATAGTCAAGAAATGTACAATTCATGTATTGTATATATTTTATTTCCTATCAATTAAAATCCTTGAGATTTTATGTTAGTATGGCTGTTGACTTGCTACCATTTGTTCGACACTGTCGAATACGTCACAAAATTTATTCCAACGTAAATGCAATATTAAAATTAAAATTCCGTTCAAGATTTCTGAATGAAATATATTTTATTAAGTTTATAAGTTATATTTCGACTGCTAGTTTTTTCTTTAGAGAGAATGCTATCTTCGGCGTTAATTTTTTCTGTTAAGTACTTATACAACAACAGCTTTCATCCGTCGCATGACATAAAATATTAAGACATCTTCAGCATATTATTAAACAGAAAAAAAGAAATACCATCCAAACCATCTGTGCCATTTATTTTTAACAACACGCGAGGATTACTGAGTCAAAAAAAAAGATCAACAAAACATCGGAGGCAAGAGGCAGTTGTTGTCTCAATCAGTCACAACACAAGTGGTCACAAGTCGCCTTTCAAATGGATATACAAACAAGGTTAAAAAAATAAAAGAAAAACTAACCTCGAAAAGCACTTTTTCTGCTTTTTTACCACTTGCGAGCAGTTGTCCGCGAGGAAGTGGAAGGGAAAAAAGTTATCTTCAAGTCGTTCGAATAAATCCGGAAGAAAAACACAATTCCACTTTGTCGGATGGCCGTATCCGTGGCTACGATGTTCAAGTCCCGCGTGACCACTTGTGTGAGACGGGCGATTTTTTTCATTCGCTTTCTTCACTCAGAAAAAGAGGTTTTTACTTTTTACACGACACTATTTCGGGACTCGTCTTCAAAGTGGAAATGACACACATAAGCAGGCAACAAATCGAAAAACCTAATATTTTTCTGATATAATAGCAGCAGTTGAGGTTTCTTAAAGCCTTTTTCTGCTCGCGATCCCTTTAGGGTGAAAGAAAAAAAAAATCGTGCCACGTTTCTCGTCTGAAAAACATTCTGCAATCCCAAATGTATGCATAATAAATAGAATAAAAAAATAAATGTTCGCTCGCATCACTTTTGCTACAGGAATTTTCATCATGTAATACAAGACCAAATAGAAGAACGGTAATTTTCCAAGGTGTTCCTCTCCTTTCCGAACAAAACCAGAATTGAACACGCTGTCATCAGCCTTACCATCATGAGGACGCACAAGCGAAGACAAATTTAACGTACACAGACGGAACTTCAGTGGTGCGAGTCACAAAATAAGCAGTACCGGGACGCTCTAACTTGGGTGACAAAAATCGCGCTGTTTCAACCCTTTGTACTCCGAAAGATAATAAGATGTATAATTATACATATGTGAGTGTAAGGATTGATTTAACGCTTTAGGAAGCTGAAAAATATTGTTATTAATTTGTTTCAATTCCTAAAAATTAATCTGTGTGTTTTTTGCTATTACATGATTTTTATAATAAGCGTTATCCAACAAAAATGTGAAAGATACATCATTAAAGTGCAAAGGTTAAGGACGTTTTTCACAATTTTTTCTTATTTATTTCTTGTGAAAAAAAAGCAATGCCGGAACGGCGTTCCGGTGCCTTCCGGCTCTACTACACCCCTGCAGAGCTTCTTGGAATCTGTCTCTAACGGACGACCTTAAGATCTCGAGACAGACTTTGTCCGCAAGCCACTGTGGATGCTATATTCATATCGATTTCAATGATTAACTTTTCATTCTGAAGTCATACGAGGGACTTTCGGGGAAGAGCCACGCAATTTTGAATTGTGTGCATATGAAGAGGAAGACTTCAGAATTACTATCCCACTCCTCCAAATTTTCTGCCAGACGAACATGACAAGATCAGTTAAGGCTCTTCAGATTTCATGTGCATCGCTTCCGCGATTTTCGATCTGGCCTGACAAGAGATACTAACAAATTTGCTTAATTTATTTCCATAGTATCAGACGGAAGAATTAATCTTTCAGCAATATTCAACACAAACAAACTATCGATTATGACGAAAACAATGGTTTCAGTATAATCATTTAAAATTATATACCATCGGAAAATCTCTTGCATGACAAAAATTATCCGAAGTTTAACGAGTAGAATAGGAACAAAAAGTCTAGCAACCGAAGAAGAAACTAAGTCATAAATAAAAACAGAACGAAGCAATTTTAATCAACCGTTGTATATTAATCACATAGAAAACTCATTGCTAAAATGTGAAATGAAACATCGTAGGAATTGCCAGAACAATAAAATTAAAGCTCCTAAACACAACTATTGATAAAGGATTAGGAAACTCCTGACAAGTCGTCCCTAGACTTTTCCCACTAACAAGTACTCGGCGGGGAGATAAAAAGAAAGCCAAAGAACATTCGCCAAGAAAGGAATTTCATTTTTACCATAAATCCCAGAGGCCCAACCAGTCTCTATTCAATCACAAATTGGTTTGAATTTTTTTCTTCTTCCAATAAACTTCGTCCAGGAAAACATCTCTTACACGCAAAAGGCACGCTCCTTAATTCTCCGCCACCATGGTAAAGAAGAAATAGAAGAGACAAGCATCTTCGCCAATTTCTTTTCTCCCGTAATATTTTTGCAGGAAGAATTCTCATCAGGTATCTAAGCACCTGCTGTAAGGATGGCCACTTCCCACGATGTTTCCAGGATGATTTCTCCTTTCCAAACAAAACCACAACTGAACACGATGTCATCATTATTTGAACAAACTTCTTCTTGAGTCTGTTTGCTTTCTTTTAAAGAGAATGGATTTTTGTTCTTTCCTTGCTTTTCCTTCGTTGTGTTTCTTCCAAAATAAAGAGGGAGGGATGAATAAATGAACCTGAACAAAAAGTAAAGGGGGACTTGAGGGAGGGAAGAGAAGAAATACCTTTTTCTGAAATGGAATCATTCTGCTTAGCTTCTTTGCCCACGAAAACGTCTTGAGAAAAAAAA
>BGPR01000424.1:132879-152808 GCA_013235015.1 Araneus ventricosus | reverse complement strand
AATTAATATGATACGATTTAAATTCCATGAATACTTGATTACTTTTTGTTATATATGCAATTCAATATCACAGTATAGGTTGAAAAAAATGTACTAGTGCAGTCATAAATGTTAAAGGAATGAAGATCGATTAACTAAAAATCATGAGTGGTTGACACAAGAATTATCTTTGGTTATGCTGCGCCAAATACTATTTTATTCATTAACAATCCATTTAAAAATTTTTCACAAAACTATCTAAATGGTAATGTGTCGAAAATGCATAATTGCCAAAAGGTGATAATTATATCACCTTTTGGCAATTATTCATTTATTGACCTTATTTAGTTCAATTATGAACTAAATATAAATAAAGAGAGTAAAATATTTGTTTCATCGTTTAACTTCACTACTGTCCAAATTTTACATTCTCAAAGAGAAAATAGCAACAAAAATCGAAATGGGATTCCTTTAAAGAAAAACGGAGGAAACGTACTGTATTATATTTGAAGCATTTTTAACTACTATTTCCATGTCAAAGAAAACAAATCCATTAGGAAAATAAAAAAAGGAGATGAAATTAATATGCGAAAAACTTCATAGGGATATAAAAATACGTAATGGATCTTATTTATTTGAAAGATCTCCGTTATGTTTGCATGCAATCATTAATGAACGTTACTAATATGGATCTTATTTATTTGAAAGATCTCCGTTATATTTGCATGCAATCATTAATGAACGTTACTAATATAGCAATTTTATTCGCATTTAAACGAATTTGCATTTTTTTAAAGGAAACATGTCTATTAATTTTTTTTTCAGCCTGGGAGCAACTGATTTAATATGTACGTATATTTAACAGAATTTTTTTTGTCGTGAGTGCAGCTAGCTATTATTAGCTATGCAGCTAATATTTGATGTAAGTTAATTTTCACTCCTTTTTTCCCACACAGATGTTTTATCTTAAAAGAAAAGAAATAACACACATGCATTAGAGCATCTTATTTTAAACATTTTTAATAATAAAAACTGCACTTTCAATTCCTGCTAAGGAAATACTTTCGATTCAGCGAGAGAAGATTAACAAGTACGCTATTATTTTTCTTATAATGAACAAAGAAATAAAATTATATTAAATAGTTAAACGTTTATAGATTTTTCGAAAGTCTCCCATGCTTTTTTTAAATCATTCGGTTTGGAAAACACACATTGAAACAGTTACTATTTCTTGCATTCAAATTTGGCTTTCTCTTCAATGTAGCAATTTACTCGTTTTGTTTGTTTGTAAATTGGACTTTTTTATGGTACTTTAAAATATCAGAGTGACGAGAAAAACTGACGAATAAATTACAGGTGAACTAAATATTATGCAAATAAATGTATTGTAAAAATATATGATGAAAGTATTTAAAAGTCTCTATTTGCCTAACTTGCTTCTAACCAATTTAATATCGGATAATTTACCGATGCATGGCAATAAACCTTTATAATAAGGCCAGCCAATCGCGATTATTGCAATGAATAATTAACTTGAAATAATCAGTAAAGTTCAGTTTTTGGCAACCAAACGACACTGATATACTCAAACCGTGACTAAAATGATGACGAATTCGGGAATCATTTCCACCACTTGACAGATAGACGAAGAAACAATCTATTTTTAAAACACTTCTGCAAATCCAAAGTGAGCCCAAGTTATGCATTCAGTTACAGAATTTGTTTAAAAAATAGGCATTTATGGCACGAATCGCACAAGAAACACCTACCAACAGAAAATACAGAACAGATTTATTCCAAGATTAAACCACACAAGATTCCTATTCCAAGACAGGGTAGACCTGATCTTCTGCATAAAATTCCTCAATCAAAAGGCGCTAATTTAGATGAATTTATTTACTTATAATTTTGGCACGAATCATACACAACAAACAGCAAAAACTGAACAGATTTATTCCACGATTAAATCCACCCGAGATTTGTATTCCAGGCAAGGGTAGACCTGATCGTCTGCATAAATTTCCTCCCTTAAAAGACGCTAATTTAGATGAATTTATTTACTTATAATTTTGGTACGAATCATACACAACAAACAGCAAATACTGAACAGATTTATTCCACGATTAAATCCACCCGAGATTTGTATTCCAGGCAAGGGCAGACCGAGTCTTCTGCATAAATTTCCTCCCTTAAAAGACGTTAATTTAGACACGAGCTTAAAACAACACACTAATCTCCCTGGGAAAACAAGCAATTTAGCGCTCGACCGAACATACAAGGGGGGCGTCGGGATGGCCCCCGCAGAAAGGCATCACTGCGAAGTGATAAAAAAAGGGAGAGAGAAAGTATCACAAAGCGTGCCTTTGGCGACGCATCCATTGATTAAGTGAGGATGGGGATTGATGGAGGTCGGATACAACGACAGCATCGATCGCAAATTTAGCAATTAGCCCGCTTACTCACCACCGCCACCTCAGTTGGTGCAAGAACGGTGACTCACGTACGTGAGCAGTCGAAGGAGTTCTCACCTGTGTTCATAATATAGTAAAAAACGATGGTAATGCATGGTACTTTTATAGAAATTTACTGCTAAAGCTCAGATAAATAAAATAACCAGTGAGAGTAACTCTAGTATAGTTCCTGAATATGGCGCGGTTTGTGCTTAACTTCATGGTATAGGGAAGAGAGCCGAGTATGATTTTAGATCTCTTTCCTTTGACGGATTTCGTCCGAAATTTGATACAAATCCACAATTTTGAAGAACACACACCAAAGAACACCCCCAAGAACACACACCAAAATTCATTTATCTAGATAATAGCGTTTTTTGAAGTATCACGTTTACATACTCACGAATAGACAGATCGATGGTCAACCAGATGGCAGATCTGGTCAAAAATTTGATACAAATCTATAATTTTAATGTCAAGACTAGGTGTCAAATTTCATTCACTCAGTTCTTTCCGTTTTTTATGTATCGTCTTCAGAGACAGACAGATAGAATTCCAAAAACGTGGGTCCCCCCCCCCCCCCAGGATCTCGGGGAGGTCTAAAAGGTACAGGCAGTGGCGGTTCGTCAGCTCAGAAACAAGCAGTGCTGCAAAAGTTATATAGACCCAAGTTGTACTTAATTTTGTGCTGATTATTTTGATATATAATGATATACTAAAAATTGGTAGTTTTTGAGTTATAAGCAAAAAACCGGGGGGGGGGGGAATTTTCATGTTTTTTCGGCTATAACTAAAATTCCAATAAAAATAATTGGTGGCAAACCTCAAATTCGTAATCAGCCCCCTTAAAAGAAGCAAAAAATTACAATTCCTCCAGAATTGGAATTAAAAAAAAACCACTTAACGATTGAATTACTGATAAAAAGCGAAAAAAAAAGTCAAATGAGGAAGTCGTGCCAAGCGAGAGCTGGGAAAAATGCAGCTCAAATGAATGCAATTTCAAGCGGAGAAAAGGTTGCTTTTCGCCCCCTTCGCTTTGCTTATTGCATTAATTTCTGATCCTCAGGAGAGGCAAAATTTGCTGCAGCTCTGGTCTGTCTCTCTCTCAATTCTTGATTGATTTTCCGTCCTCCTTTTACGTTTTAACTTTTTTGCCATTTTCGTTGATCACTGAATTCTTAAAGTGGAAAACTAAGCCAATTAGAATAAAAACGAAAATACAATCTTTTAAAATAATTTCAGAGGACTCTGCAGCTTTTATGGACTAGCCACCACTGCGTACAGATTTGTCAAAGTATCGAGGTCGAATTTTTTGACGATTACAATACTCTATCGAAACGAAAAAAAAATTAAGAGTCGCCAATGATTTTTGAAACAGAAGATGACTCTTGCGATTTTTTTATAAGTCAAGAAAATGATGCTGAAGCTTTATCATGCGTAGAGGAGACAAATTCTGGAAGCAGGGAAATGGTGTTGGTCACACACAGCACAGTGTCTAATTAAAATTTCCTCATCTCCACTTAGATCTCCATCAATATCAGATTTCTGAAATTGAAGAATGCACCCTCGTTTGCTTAAATTTTATAACTTTTATTTGCTTAATTTAATTATAAAATATTTGATGGAGTATTCAGAACTGTTTCCTCTTTCTTCAGGAAACTTGTATCTGAATGAATTATCCAACATTCATCTTCGAGAAAGATTCCATGATATGTTTTTTTTTCCTTTTCAGATGCCTTTTCGATTTTAAAAGGAAAATTTTGCTTTTAAAGCGAAAAAATAGAAAACAATGTCAACCTCAGAATTTAAATAAATAGAATGTTAGTCTCGAGAGGGACCATGAATTAACATCATCGAGAAATAGTGTTAGTTCATACGAAATTTCATAAATTGAAAGTACTGAATCTCGCCTTCTAAATCTTTAATGTTACCGATATGTCGTTTATTTAACACAGGATAGTAAAAACTATTAATACAATCATTAATGTAAGAAAAAATCACTTTGACTATTCAAAGAGCAATTTTACAGAAACGGTCCGGATTAAAATCTCAAGTTTAAAAATGGCTGAAAAACTTACTGCCATGGCAAACGTTTCAAAACTTCCGAAAAATCTATTAGAGCATGCAAGTGTGGTGCTGAACATATGACTTATTTATAGCAGATAAAGCAACAAAAATATTATAGGAATGTCAAAAGAAATTATACCGAATTGAAGACCACTCATCTTAAACTTCTAAATAAATTACTAATATGAAAAAGCTTGCTATGAAACTACTTTTAAGAAAATCAATAAAGAAAAGATGTGATTTACAGTTTAAAATGAAACGCCTACGCACCAGCGTACGTTAAAAACATACGCTGTTAAAAATATCGAAGTTTAAACTTCCTTTAGACAAGAAAAACAGGAAACATAAAAGTGAAGACCAGATCCTCATTGTATTTTACAGTTAGAAGATCGGAGAGCTTTTCTAAGAGCCAGTTCTTAATTTTGAACAAAGAGAGTGTAAACTATGTCGCTAACTGAACGTGGAGAGAAATAGAAGAATGGCATCTATTTTTGTAGAGGCAACATGAAGTAAGTTTAGTTGCGTGGTATTAGCGCTCCATTTGGAAGTAACACGACGGCTATAATGGAACAGAACGCTTAGTTTTGAACAGAGGAAAGATGACGAGGTAGACGCCTGAGTAGACATCCATTTCTCCAAACTTCAGGACCACACCAGCGAGAGGACTTTTAACTATCGACATTAGATTTAACGAGCACCAAACCAACATACATGACGGATCTTTGGTGTAATCGGTATCTGAACCTCCCACCGTGGTCCCAGACAGCTTGAAGAAAGCACAAATTTGGAAGTCGTCGTCCGCAAAAATTGGTAGTCACGTTCTAAGAAAGCGAGTTAACTAACCAATAAATTTTAAAATGGGTAAAAAACTCATTCCTAGAAAAAACGTTTAAAAATGAACCTATACAAAGAAAACAATAAGAACTGAAAAATGGGAGAGGGGGAAAATAATAGTAGATACAGCAACGAAAAAAGTTTACAAAAACTTCAAACTAAGTTGTACTGAAATGAAAAGCAAATTACTCATGCGCAACGGCTTGAGATGAAATTAATTTTCTTAAAAACGTTATTTGAATTTACTAAATATCTTGTGATTCACAGTTTAAAATGAAACAGCTACGCACCAGTAAAAACACACGTTATTAAAAATATCGAAAGTATAAAGTTCCCTTAAACTAACAAAGAAAACAAGACACTTAGAAGTGGAGCCCCGAACCTCATTGCGTTTTACAATTAAGGCGTCGGAGAGCTCTTCTGACACTCAGTTCTTAATTTTGAACAAAGAGAGCGTAAACTCCGTCGCTAATTGAACGTCAAGTGAAATTAAAGAGTGGCAATTTATTGCAGAAGCAACTCGAAGAAAAGCACAAATTAAGAACTTGACGTCCGCAAAAATCCAGTCACGCTTAAGAACGCGGGCTTCTAATCTCTCTTAATTAAAATTTTGCGCCCCAAATCGAGCATATTACACTTCACACCCCCACTCCGTCCTTGAGGAAAGAAACCTGACAAAGAATGTTGTATTTCCCTCTTCAGATTTGTGAGTGAAAGAAAAGAGTCTTTTCACTTTATCGATACTAATTAGTTCGCCGAGTTTCGCAAAATTTCGAAACATCTGCGCCCCCAATCGACGGTGTTGCTAACTAACGAAATGAAAACAATTAAAACAGACAAAAGCAAAACGGATGATTAATAATAATAAGAAAGAAAAGATCGAAGGAATCAAAATGTAATTACGGATGAAATAAAAAGTCCTGTTTGCTTGTAGAGACGTAATAATTTAATTGGAGTGCTACTCCCACGATTATTCCATTAAATTTTTCCGTTTCGTTTTTGCGCACGAACTTCGAAGAAAAAGAATGATTTAATCCACAACATTTTTCTTTTCTCGGGTTCGTTAGGGATTAATAAGTTGTGGATTAAATCTGAATTATTCTATTTGTTCTGAGGAAACCCAACACTTGGGCAAATCTAATCACTGTGGCGGGTCAAAGAAAAAGAAAATTACGAAAATAATAGCTTAAACCTCTTAACTTAAGAATCTTGTTTAACCATTTAATTTGAAGGTGCGTTCCACTTTTTGCCCTTTATTTCCTTACGGTACTTAAAAGTACTGCTTTAATCACGCCTGTATCTTCGTAATTTGACCGTTTTTCGTCACAGTGTTCACATTAACACGAGGAATGTAGTTCCGACAGACAGCTAGATGGCAGATGAAGACAAAAATTAAAATTAATTATTAATCAAATTAATTAAATTATTTTATTTAATTAAAAAGTTTTTCATCTTTCTTAGGGTTATTCTACATTAAAACGTATCTAATGATGCAAAAAAAAAAATTGAAAAGTTGCTGGTAAGTTAATTCGGGAAATAAAGGGTTAAAATGGCACTTTTTGTACGACTCGAGTGAGAATGACCGTAACACTCTAACATTTGAGTTATTCAATATGATTTTGTTTTTCAATTCATTGCTGTGACATAAATAAATAACTGAAATAAGATAAAACGATGCATGGATATTATACTACAAAACAAGTCTCAAGTTCAACGTGTCATGACTATTTCACTAGATTATTTATCCTTTTAACATTTCAGTTTTCTGTGCCATCTAATCGTTCTCAAAAGAAGAAAGCACCTTGTTTTGAGAACGTGCCGAGATTGAATTGAGTCCACAGAGTATTTGATGTTTATGGCTTCCGCGTAATTTTTGTTTAGAATTGTAGTGTCTTTGAATGATTTCATTTTAATTCTTAAGTTTAAAAATACGATAATTCGCGCAGGTACGGAGCAAGGGCATATTAATTAAATGGTTTCTCCAATATCGGCTATGTTTAATACCAATTTAGAAGCAAATGTTGTGAATTGTGAACAGAACGCAACACTTTTGGGAACGAAGCTAATTGCTTTTTATAAACAATGCTACAATAATATAATTTAATCAAACCAATTTCTATCGAAGCTCGTAAAATTGTATGGAATAACTCAGATGCGATTTCTACGTTGGCTCAATAGAAGATTAATTAACGAGTCGATTTGCAGCTATTGAATGAAATACTAATAATACATCTTGAAATTTCTAGCCATACCAGCCTCTAAATTTCTTCAATAAAAGCAGTTGGGTCAGGACCGTTATCATAAAACCCAACAATCTATGATGGGCTTAACATACGGACAAACAAGCTATCCTGCTATGCCACAACTCCAATGAAATCAGACAGCAAAAACTAAATTTTCCAGAAAATTGTGGTATTCACTCATAACAGGTAAACACGATCCTCAACTTTAAACAAAAATAACTTAAAGAAGTTCCGGCATATTAACAAAAAAATACCCCCAAAAATTATGATAAGCAGCTCTTTGATTATATTTTCGCACTTGTAGAACATACAAATTAACAGCCATCGCGTTGTAGCAGCATACATACAAGACAGCAGTGGGCATTCTTGGAGAACATACTGGTTTCAAGAATCTTGGAGACAATTCGCGTTACGTCAACAGTGCATTAGCTGATGTGACAAAAATAATTCCGCATATCGTCTAACTGCCTGTTTCCTTCGCATTTTAGCCAGAAAGATGAGGAGGAGATTCCAAAATTAAGTTGGCAAGATGATGCGCATCGTGCGACCATGAGTTAACTCCATTATATTTTCATTTTGTCTGCTCAAAATTTTAGCAGCGAACTTACTAATCATGTAATACACAAAGTAAATAATTTTGTAATATGTATAAAGAATGAGAACCGATTTAATGTCAAGCCATGTACTCATTTATCAAAGAGTATTTAAAAAAGAAAAAAATAAGAAGGTATAGCAACGAAAAAGCAATCTAAATAAAACCTACTTTGCGGTACTTTAAGCATTCAAAATGTTTACATATTCCTCAATTTCTGCCACAATACAACACCGTGCTTTATTTGTATTTTCAATGGTTAATTGAAGTATGAAATTTGTCTTATTTTACATATTTGTTAGCAAATATGCCGTTGCATAAGCGTTTAAAACCCATCAAGTTAATGATTGTAGATCTTCCTTCAGCATTCCCTTGGGTGCAATTATTCTAAATAATGAGAAAAGGAGAGGGGGTGTAGACCTTGAGCTAAATGATGTTAATAAAAACGCATTCAAGATCTTCAAAAGCTTTTTAATAATTTCGATTTACACCTTCAGATGACTTTTTTTTCAAATAAATGCAGCTATGATAGAATAGAAATTACCCAGAAAGCTGCAACTAAACGAGTAATTGCTTACAAAAAGATGAATCTATAGAAATACAGCAGAACATATAAAATAATTTAAACTAAAAACATTTCTTTATTCAAAGCTTTCAATTTTCTTTTTAGATAAAAAAAAAACAAACCTTTATTTGAAAATTTAATCAAGAACTTGAAAAATAGTTATAGAACTTGCGTACTTGTTAATTTCATTTATTTCAGCGAATATATGTTATTCAGATAATGCATCTGTTGCTAAAGCTCTAAAGAGAGGATTAAGTTCCAACATATACATTCTGAAACTAAAAAGTTTCTGTTTTACCTCAAAGTACCACAGAAAAAATCCAGTTTTCAAAGTTAGTTTCACACTGTCGTGTTGAAGATACAGGAGTCATGAACTGACCAATCCGAAAACATCGCAAACGACAGGACGATAATTATAATTGATCTAACAATGTTGGTAATTGCACTGATTGGCCATTTCTTCGTTTTGATTTTTCAACACAGAAATGTGAAGTACCAGTTAAAGATTAATGTAACTTTGGATTTATTTACGGCGTCGGATTTGGCAAACACGTATTAGGATTGGAGAATTAAAACGAATTTTATTAACACGTCTTCACGCAATATTAAGTATTCGAAAGAAATAAAAGCTGTATTTGGCGAATGCTCCTCTAATAAAGAAAAGTTCACTTTAGAAGCAACTATATTTTTTTACATGTGGATTGTAGCGTATAATAGAATAACGCAAAACAATTAATAGGGGCGAAATATATTCTTTCAAATATTTAATATTCGTAAAGAAAGAAAAACAGAACTATCTTAACTGGAACTGCTGTTTAAAACTAAACTTTTTATTTACATTAACTAATTACTAGAAAATCACCCGTCATGGTTTGACGGGTGCAAATTGTCTCTTCATTCGAGAGATTTCCCGTCAAATCTGACGTGTTTAAATAGATATATATGCGAGAGAAATGTTTAACATTGATTGAAAACAAATAAAATAAACATATGCATTATGACAGGAAATATTTTTTGTCTACATATTTACATATTTCTTTATTCTAAAAACCTCTTGGTAAACAACATTCCGTGTGAAGTATTTTTCATTGTTTAACAATTTTACTTGTACTTCAGATGTCTTTGTGTAAATTTTAACGTTGCCAAACAATATTATCCAATTATATCATTAAGATTACACCAAATAATTAGATGCATCATGGCATCCAAACTATATCACGTGCATGATATACCACTGACGTAATTTACTACTTTCTATTGAAAATGGAAATTAATTTGAAATATATGATTAATATAATTTAAAATTTCTCTGGAAGTATAGATCATAGCGAGATAAATTTTATATCAATGGATTGAAAATTTTATTTCACTATTTTAGAGCTATTCAATTTGAAATTAGAACGACAATCACTCTTTTAAATTTAAAATGACTGAAATTTAGGTTCTCTAACAATGAAATAATGCTGTTTAACGTCTCGCAGTGCTATGGCGCGAGTTTTATTGTTGGTGGCGTCAGAGCGTTACCGGAGGATCTTAGCTATTATATTAGTAATTAATACAAAATTTCCTTCATTTGATCTCCGGTTTTGGTTAGGAGGCAGCGACAAAATATATCAGATCAAACGATGGAGTCGTGAAAGCCTATTCCGCTAGTAAAGTAGTTACGGCCAGCAAAATCTCAAGAACTAACTTATACGGTCGGGGAAAAAAAAAAACCAATGTACATACCTTTTTATGGCAAGTCTATAAAATAAACCTACATTAAACAGGTTATGAAAGAGTTTAAGAAGATATTTAGGGTAAAGTGCAAAAGCGTAAATGATGCAAATATGCATCACTGTGCAGTGTAAAGTTAAAATAGAATGAAACACATATCAAAGCAAGGGTTTACAAAAGATTTATAAGGATATAGAACTTTAAAAAACACTAAGTGGGTATCGACCATGATAAACGCAAGTAAGAAATTAAAAGGAAAAACCAGTGGTAATTTTATTCCGTCGACTTTCTCGAGTACTTCCACAATACGGAAGGCTATGTCACGATTAGTCGCATAGTGAATAAATTTGAGTGTGAACTTTGGCCCTCCTTTCGTTAAACCAAATGAGTCCAAAATTTGAAAAACATCTACAACTCTGATGTTAAAATCATATGACATCTACCTAGCTCGTTGATATGCACAAGGATGGACAGAACGACAAACAACTTCCCGTTGACGGATTCAGTCCAAAAGTTGCTACAGAGCTACAATTTTGGTGTCAGGTCTAAACTATGGAGAGTAATCAACACCTGGTAGGCAGTAACAGTTGCTTTCTAGTGAAAGTCTCTTTTTCATCAAAGAAATAAGCTACTTGATTTCATTTTCATTGATTAATTTTCGGTTTCGAAGTTATGGCAACACAGCCATTCTGAATTATATTCAGAGTAATCCATTGCAATTAGACCGAAAAATGGCAAATAGGGGGAAAAATTTATAAAGTTTTGAAACTTTGGTCAAACACTTCTTTGACCTCAAGGATATAAGAACCGAAAAGTTTCCACCCTTATGGGGAAAAACTGAAGTGAAGTGGGGTGTTTGGTCAGTTTTTCCTAGACTTCTTCAACCCTACACATTCACTCTTAAAAATTGAATAGATGAATGTTGTAGAGTATAAAATTCTGCGTCGAATGAGTACCAACACTATATATTTTGTCGCAGTAGTACGGTTACAAACTCTTATCAAAGTTGCAATGATTTTTCAATTTTCAAAAAAAATTCATTATTCTTACAAAAGATGACGCGTACAATCAAAGATTCTGTCTAAATAGCATTTTGTATGTATAAGTATTTACTTTTGTAAGTATATACATATGTCGGTGCGCCAATACTAGAGCACTAGTGTGATGTGGAAGTTAGGAGAGAGCGTACAAGTAGTCCATTGCAATTAAACCAAAAAACGACAAATAGAAGAAAAATTTATAAAGTTTTGAAATTTTGTTCAAATACTCTTCTCGCATCAAGGAAACGGGAACCGTAAAGTTTCCATCCCTGAGGGGGAAGCTATCTCCCATCCCACGAAACTTCGAAAAAGGGAAACCGTGAAAAGGCGATATCTTGTTTATAAAACAAGCAATAATTATGATTCTTTGTAAATATAAGTAATTAAGTTCTCTATAAATTATGACGATAGATTTAAGCTTGTATCTGGCATAATTTTCCTGTAAAAACAACAAAAATATTTAATTTTTTCTATAATTAATTTTAAATTGCCAATTAAATATTTTAATAAACTATCAAAATCACGGATGTTCTTAAAAGTCAGTGTCTTTTTTTATTTATTTGCATTTCATTTTAGAAGCGAAAAACCTGCAACACAGATTAAAACCCAGGCTTTTCTATCATCAAATAACAAATAACTTTCTTTAAGCTGAAAATTTGAAAAATAGTCATAAATCAAGAATTAAAGAATATCGAAAGTGGGAAAAATATTTACTACAACATTTCAATATAAATTATTTCATTTAGCAATTATTTTACAATTGGGATTAAAATTATTTCTGCATAGATAATGTATAATAATATAATAGCTCCTGCTTACTTATATGATAACATTATCTTCTTCTTCGAAAATGCCTATTGCTTCGGTATTAATGCAGCTCTCTCTTCTAACTTCCACACCACACTAGCTCTCTGGTATTGTTGCACCGACCTATGTATGTGCTTACGAAAGTGAATACTTATACATACAAACTTTATTTAGACAGAATATTTGATTGAATGTGTCGTCTTTTGTAAGAATAATTCATTTGTTTTTGAAAATTGAAAAATCATTGCAACTTTGATAAGAGTTTGTAATCGTACTACTGCAGCAAAATATATAGTGTTGGTACTCATTCGACGCTGAATTTTATGCTCTACAACATCCAGCTACACTATTTTTAACATTGAATGTGTAGGAATAAAGAAATATATGAAAAACTAACCAAACACCTCACTTCACTTCAGTCCCCCCCCCTAAAGCTGCCCCTTGACGGTTGGAAACTTTTCGGTTCTCATATCCTTGAGGTCCAAGGAGTGTTTGACCAAAATTTAAAAACTTTTTAAATTTTTCCCCCTGTCTTACCTAATTGCAATGGGCCAGAAACGAGAAAGACGGCAGGAGCCTAAACTTGTATCTCAACACCAGAAAGTAAACTTTTAAAGCCTCGATGCAAGACTTAACGTGCACTCGACCCATATACATAATGGACTTTCGGTGGAATCGGGTGTCGAACTATCCATCCTCCAAGTTCAAAGCAGAAACTGCCACCAGGTGGCCGGAGACTGACAAGTACCGGTTTGAGGAAGGCAATTTAAGATGGTCAACATGTAAAATCCCTCAATTCCAATAAGGAAAAAAATAGTAGCGACATAATGCAGAAGCATTTTCAAAGCAAATCCATAACACAGGAACAGCAATAAATAATAATTAAAACAATTTAGATTCACTAAAGATTGGAAATAGCATAAATCTACAAGAAACAGCGACAACAACAAGAACAGAAAAAGAACACAGTTCCTGATAAAGGTGGGGGGGGGGGGGAGGAAAAAGAAAGTATTTAACAGCGCAATGTTGTTGTGGATGAGGCAGCGAGGAGAGATTGCGTGTCCGGAAGCCTACTTGTAACAGTACCGTAAGTTTCTCCTACTTTGGCTTCTTTTTATCCTCTTTTTCTGATAGATAAACGCTCTCCGCAGACGCAAAACTGTATTATCAAAAAAGAGGAAGGCAAAAAAAGACGGCAAAAAGCACGGAAAAATACATAAATGATTTCTTTGCGAAATATTCTTTGGTACTTTTTTTTCCTCCTGCTTTTTCGAAAGGGATGGATACTTTTTCACTTTCGCCTTTTCTTACTTTTCTATAGCTCGCATATAAACCTAATGCATATAGGAGAAGAAAAAAAAATGTTCGCTGGAAGAAAATACTGCATCAATTCCGGAGAACTGTGCATCAGGACATATAAAAAAAGAGAAAGGTTACATTAAAATGGCTGAACAAACAAAAGACTTTCATTTCATTTATTCAGCTCTTGTTATCTGAAATAACAGCAGCGTGAGAAGGGATGCATTTACATATGTACTAAGATTGCTGGGTTTTTTGTACATTATATTGATATTCACGTAAAATATTTATGAAGTACAAAAAATAAATTGGCGAAAAAAATATTTTTTTAGATGTACGAAAAGAACGGTAAAGGAGAAAATACATATGAAAGGGGGAATTTATGTATGTAAGAAAAACGATATCGAATGTCTGATTTTCTAGAGTGCATTTAATACAAATTTCTTATAAGATCCTTGAAAAAATTCGACACTGGATACTATATAATTGAATTTTGCATAAAGTGTGAACTTTTCGGCGTATGAAATTAAACATCCCAGGGTAAAACAAATAAGTTTGAATAAAAGGTTTATATATAAAAAAAGAAGAAGAAAATCTTAAGCAATGCTAAAAGAACGATAAAAAAATTCCAATTAAGTATAAAAGAGAAAGATGCATCCTTGTGCCTAATCTATTGGAATTTGGAACTATCAAAATAGAATATATCCTTTTCAAGTGGCGATTTTCTATAAAAGTCGTTTAAATTTGTAATTGATTTGATTTTAACAGAAATTCCGACGTTTCACACCATTTTAAAATTCAAAAATTTAAATTCTTTTTAAACGGTGCTGTTTTGTCAAATCAAAAAAATGTAGCATATTACAGACCTTCACTACCTGAAGATAAAAAAATGCAAAAGCACATGAAGCATGAAACAAAATTAAATAAAACACACCAACACAAACAAATGTCAAAACCTAAAAGTAATGTCACTTGAGAAAAGTTACATTTGAAAGCAATTCGGTAAACGTACATTACCCATAAAAATTCCATTTAGCAGCAAGAGCGCCATTAATGAGTGCAAGCAAACCTCAATAAAATAAAAGCAAAATACAAACCCCCCCAACACATTACATTAAAATTACCATTCGTACAGAACCAAACACATTTAAAGAAGTTGATAGCAAACAACACCGCTAGACACGATCACTGCAATAACACGAAGTACATTCATGCCAAACAACTCATGAATCTTGTCATTCCATGCTGCATAAAAGATTTCCCAACTGTGACATGGACCACAGACTGAGGAGACCTTAAGAAATCGGTCTAACGACAAAAGACGACGGCCAACAACAAAAAAAAATCCGTTACGAAAACATATTCCTCTAATATTATGCTCATGGGAAGACGCCAAGATTAGACGCCAAGTCCCAGATGGACACTTTAGAAAAGCGCACATCCATCGTAGCCTTCCAGGGATGTTTTATGTTTAAGACGGTCTTGGGCATAAAAACGAAGGGATGGGATGCAGTTAAAGGAATAGTTCGCAACGTATTCAAAAACTCTATTAAACTACCAATAAAATGGCAGCACAAAAATTTAAACTGGAGGCAATCATTTAATATGGTATCAAAAATTTTTCATATGACAAATAAAGAGCATCTAATGATCAAATTATAGTTGGCCTTTAATTCGGGACAGCAAAATAAGTCGAATAAAGAATAAGAAGATAACCATTAAAATCTGAAACTTCCTTTTTAACTGAAAGCAATTTTAATATTCATAGGAATTTGCTTATGTATCTAATTTTAAAATTACTTACTTAACACAAAATTAAAAACATTTTACCAAACCGCTCTAGATAATAAAAAGCAATCCCATAACGCCGCTCATGAAATTGAGAGAGAAACTGCAGAAAGATGCATAATAAATAAAGAAAACAGTTCAATCATTGCGTTAGATATTTGTCACGTCACCAAATCGAAATTGACGAACTTTTTGGCTTATTGAAGACTCATATTATTCTAATTTGACAGTTCATGATATTAGTGCTCTGAATTTGCGATTACAAAAGACATGACATCCAATAAAGCACTCATAAATCTGAAGTAAAATCTACTAATCCGATATATCGCTTATGTTCTTAATTATGAATTGAATATTCATTCGGTTTAAAAAGTGGTAAAAAAATCCATTCATTTACACTTTTGCAAAATTACAAAATGAATACATACAACACAAAAATACTACAGAAAAAGAATACATTCAAATAAAAAAATATTTGAGGTAAAATTGAGAAAAAGTGGAAAAAATTATCTGACACCATATTACGGGTACTATATTTTATCTTTAGCAACAGAAAGAAAAAAAAATTCGAGTTATTTAAAAGTCTTTATAAAATCATTTTGAATAAAGTAATGATTTCGAAAACTAACAGAAAAAAATTTATTAAGAGCAAATTTATTTCAATCACAATGAAAATCATACAGAGACGGTTATAAATATTTTGGAGATATTATACGAGCGAGTTCTAAGACACAATTTGCCAAGCAAAAAAGCAGGGGGTAAAAAAGTCAGACGTCTAGTTTATTAAAATAATTTATCATGCAAATGATGAGGTGGACGAAAACTTTGAAATGTTCAGCAATACAGACTATTTTTATTAAAAAATTAATGCTTTAGAAAATTAATTTTAATTCATCAACCGAAAGTAGGGGAGAAATGAGAACCCAAGGGAAGTAAAAGTTCGAGTGAGCAATTAATTTGTCATTTCAAGGATAACAAGGTTTGCTAAACGATAGGCATTTTTAGATCAACCAGTGAAAACTTTGGCATATTTCAGGAAACTGAGTGGCTCATTATTCCATCAGCGTTGGCCATCAAATATGGCCTCTTTAGAAATATGACCCTACACAACCGGGATTATTATTTTTTAAATAAGAAATATTCGCACGGTTGATAATACAAATAGTTTTGCAAGAACAGAAAGGTATCGAATAGAGTTAAGGTATATTTGAAGTGCAAAAGAAATTTTTAGATATTATTAATATTTATTCACCGCAAGAAACAGATCTGATCAGGTACTATGCGTTTTCAGATACGAAAACACTTCGCGCTCTTGCGCATGCGCCAGTTGGTTTCGATTTTACCTAAATAAGAGTGATATGAAAGATGAAGGAGGATGTTTATTTTTTATTAAGTAATGTACAGAAATATTACACAAGTTTTGAATTAAAACAAAATAGTGCGATTCAAGAAGAAAATGAATATCAACATCTGAAAAGAATAGCTTAAAGAAAAACGCGCCTAATAAAGAATACTCACTGCGTATCACTCCTCTGTGGAGTAAAATCACCCAAAAGTGATAGGCGCAGTTTCATGACACAAACATATACGTTCAATGTTATTGTGAAACTTCCATTCACGGCATAAAAAGAATATACGAAAAAAAGCAAGATACAAAAATGTAAAGCAATTATTCACATTGAGTGCTATAAGATCCAGTGGAAACGATTAATGGCATGACAAACCGTATATAGTAAACTGCGAAGTGAACACAGTGATTCAGAGAAACGCCATCGATGATTGATATGCTTCTATTTGTGGGCCACGTATTTACCCCTGTTTGTGTTTGAGCGTTAAAACTTATGTTTGCAAAAAGCAATGCATAACTGTAAATGATTACTTGTCGAATTAGAGTTTGAGCTAATCACACAGAAAGAGGTATTTTCGTCCTTTTCTCCGGACTCCTGATTGTATGCATGTCCTAACACGAAGAAATTGATTGTAATTGAATGTAATTGAAAATCACCACACTCTTATTATTAGAATTTAATCAGCAGTTTGAAGAAGGGAACAAGAGCCAACAAATCGATGCGTCAGCAATGTGCACAAAATGTATTTTGCCCTATAGACGCTCATTGTTACCTGTACAAAAAGGAACGAAAATCACCTAGTGAACCATTGATGTAAACAAACTTGCATAAATTTGTATAAAAAACAATAAATAAGAACAAAAAGTTTATTTTTATTTTCCCCGAGAAAATATATTTTTTGGATTCTGATTAGTGGCGGCGATTGGATGGCAAAAGTGGAGGGGAGGAAAAAAACTTATGGAAACCCTAAAAGTACCACGAGTATAGGGGGTAGACAACAAAATTTAAAAATTCAGTTACAAAATTAGCTAGCTTTCCTGGATACTATTGTTTTTTATAATTCCTAGTTTTAGGCAGGTAAAATGAAATAAAAATTTAATTTTTTCCGCAAAAAAATGGGGGATTGACTCCACCCCCCGCTACTGCAGCTGATTCAATTCACTTTTCAGAGTTGGAGGTAGCATTTGTATTAAATTTCCAAGAAAAACGGCTCTGCAAACAAAACTTTATTTAGAAATTATGAAACTGTGCATTCTAAATTATACTATTAAGGAAATTCCAAGGGCATTACAAGTCAGTTGTCTACGAAAATATTTTAAAAACACATATAGATTTCATCACTCAGTAAGTCATAATATAAGAAAATCTGGTAATCAAAGTCATGCAAAACCAACAACAGAAACTTTGTCAAATTTGTTTAATAAAACTTAAATTTTATAAATAATTATTTTTAAACCCTTGTCTATCTCTTATTCAAAGAGCATGAAAAAGACAAAAGGAACGGTAAAAGGGCACGAGTGAAGGCTACTTTTAAATTCAGAACAAACCTTCGCACACACTTAAATGTACTAATAACTACATACAACTCGGAAAAAAAAAAAAAAAACTGCTCATGTCATCTAACTGCACGTTGTTTTACGCTATGCTGTGATGCCGCATCCTTTCTCTTGTAAGATGCGCAAAATATTCTCAAATTAAACTGCGCAGTATATTTCACATGAATAGAACTGAAAACATTAGTTAATGAGAGGATACAAGCTTCAGCCCAACATGTTCTAGGCTTCCATCTTCAGTATCTTCCAAGGCCGACCTAACGACATCGTACGATTAGTACTGTAACTACGGGTGGTGTATCTGGAGTACGACGTGTAACATTAATGATGATTGTAATGAGTTACTGGAGAGAACATAATTAACTATCACTGAAAAGTCTGAAATGATAAAGCACCAGAAAACTATTTCAATACATCCAGATATTAACCAAAGTCTCCTTCAAGTTCGTGGACAAGAATTTCCTTCACAAGGTTTCTAATGAAAAAACTCAAAACTTACCATCTATACTTCTTACCTTATCCAGTATATTCCTTACATGATCAAGTAATACATACGAGGGACGTTCCGACAGAAAGTTTCGTCACGCCTTTTCACAAGGAAGCTTTATTACAAACAGAAACGTACAGTGGGCATAACAAAATACAAACTTTTGGCTATTTTCCCACATATTCGCCACGAGATTGATACATTTGTCGTACCGTGAAATCAATTTCGAGAAACCATCCTGGTAAAAATCGGTGCCCAGCGATTGAAGGAAGTTCTTCACAGCCTTGACGCCAGTTTGATGAGCGTGTTCGTAAGTGAAGTCCCGATAGTGCTGACTTCAATGCAGGAAAAAGGTGACAGTCTGATGGGGCTGTAGGGTCCGACCAGGGCTCTTTAGTTGAAGGGTTTTTGTTCTTGGACGATAATGCAAGATCTCACACAGCTAGGTACGCAAAAGAACACATTCGTCACCTGGGATGGGAGAGATTGGATCGCCCGGCCTACAGCCTCGATCTTGCCCTATCAGACTTCCACCTTTTTCCTGCATTGAAGTCAGCACTATCGGGACGTCAAATCCGAACACGCACATCAAACTGGCTTTAATGCTGGGAAGAACTTCCTTCAATCGCTCGGCACCGATTTTTACCAGGATGGTTTCTTGAAATTGATTTCACCGTACGACAAATGTATGAACCTCTCTGGCGAATATGCGGAAAAATAGCCAAAAGTTTGTATTTTGTTATGCCATTGTATGTTTCTGTTTGTAATACAGCTCCCTTATGAAAAAGCATGACGAAACCTATTTTCGGAACGTCCGTCCCTCGCCAATGTTTCATAGAACTTGTAAAGCACTAGAAAACTGGTCCAATCCATCCAGTTACTAACCAAAATCTCATACGCTTTACTTCCATGGACAAGAACTTGCTTTCACAACTTTCTCAATAAGAAAATCCAGGCCTTATCACCTCTTCTTCTTACCCTATCCAGTAATTTTTTTCATTCAATCAAATAACGGATATGAACGACCAATCTTTTATACATTCCATATTCGATTCCAGCAATCTTGATCTTTCCCGGCCACCTTCAAAAAGGAATGATATCTGGACAATCTCCGAGCAGAAAACTCATCTTTCACGGCTACCACTAATCTCACTTTTCTT
>BGPR01000424.1:0-132869 GCA_013235015.1 Araneus ventricosus | reverse complement strand
GAGCAGAAAACTCATCTTTCACGGCTACCACTAATCTCACTTTTCTTGTGCAAGCAGCAGCCGGCCCCTCTTCCGGCCCTTGAATGGCTAGGATTGCTCCAAGTTTGTTTCCTGGGGATCAAATAATGCAGCGACGGATTGATCCCTCTTTTAATCAATCACCTTGTCTCCCCCATCCATAGAGAAAAGCCTCCTGCCCCCTTTCCTCTGAAGGTCACGGTGGCCCTTGCACTAAATCCATCCCCTTTTGTTTTCATCTTTATGCGAGTCCCATTCAGTAGTTCGCTTTGTTGTGATCATATATCACGGTCTTTCCAAAGGAAGTATTCACATGCTAATGAGAGAACTGAAAGGGGACTTGTTAAATAAAGAGATTAAATCAATGCGGTTGTAATAAATAATACATGATAATTTTTAGAAAAATATGTAACTGTCGAGATTTTTATAGTTATATATATTGCTCCGTGTGGATTTCTTTTTATGATATCTTATAAAGCACATAATTCGAATAATCAATACGTTCCAAGAAACGGCGTATATCATTTAAAGGAATTTCGCGGGTAAGCTGTATATTTCAAGGAAACTTGAGTACGTAACAGGAGCCAAAATGCAAGTTTGGATTTTCAATTTGAATTATTTAATATTCGTTTTCTAGACATATTTATGTTCAATTTATCTTGAAAGACTATACTTCGAAAAAGAGATGGAGATGCTATCAAATAAAATTTTAAATTCTGATTCGCTTTGTTCCCTTCTCATAACTGGATATTTTCAATATTCCTTTTTATACTTTTCCGCCTTCAAAGCAAAACTAATTCGCTTTTCGAAAATTAAACTCCGAGCGAAGCAATAACTCACCAACGTGAAAACAATAGAGAAATCTTTGAAGATATTTCATAAGGAGTGCTTCTTGATTCGAAAATATGCCCGCATCAGAATCTTCAAATCTAATAAAGAAATATGTAATTCGACGCTTTTTTTATTTAAAGTATTTTTATTTGTATTACATTAAAACATCATATTTTCACGCCAATGCGGAACTTCAGCATTTTATTTTTTTTCTAATCGATTGAAAATGCTTCAAAATGAACAATAAAATTTTTTTTAAAAATATAGGCAGTTTTTATATATATGTGATATTTTAATTTTTTAACTTCTTTAATTCTTAAATCACTTTTAACGACACCTTATTTTAATTACTTTTACTTCTATCGTAACAAGCGCACTACAACTTTCTTTTCGAGTCACGAGTCTTTACCGGGGAAATTCCCTTTTCTGGGTACTTAAACTGTGTGCGCATGCATTCCTATCTGTCCTTTTTCACTCCAACATGTAAAGAATAAGAACGTCGCGCGTTACCTCTTTAATTCTGGTCATGGATACGCGTATAAGATGATTATTTTAACTATTGAAAAGTAAGATACTATCGTCTACGATGGAATAAATGAAGATTGAACAACTACCGACTTTTCCTTTACCAAAATGGACCCTTCACCCTTAAAGCCTGATCTTTCATATATCTGTGTGTGTGTGTGCGTGCGCGTGCGTGCGTGTGTGTGTGTGTGTGTGTGTGTGATAATCTCACTTAATTTTATTTTAAAGTCTAATATTATATATTTTAAAGTCTTAATGTATTCCAAAAACACTTTTCTTAAACTCCAATTTCGTTCTACTTCCCGCTCTGGAGGTATATTAAATCTCGTTTTGGCATATATTTAAAATATACTAAATTATACTAAAAGAATATTTTAATCGTTTCCACGCGCACACAACTCGCGAAATCAGCGACTTATTGCCGTCATGCATTTTCCCTAAAACACTTACGTAATATACTAAAAATAGCTATTATTCCCTTCACTTTGATCACGTGTCTATATGTTAAATCCCTACCTGAGAAAAAGCAGGGATCTTCTGTTTTCTTTTGGGCTTAAAAACTGCAACTGAAATGTACGTACATTCCGTCACTTTCCGATAATAAAAAGAAATTAGTTAATGGCTCTGCCTGTTTGTTTTGTTATGCAACGACTACATTTTATATATATTTGCAATCAAAATTCGCCTCTCAGATGACGCGGGAAAAACCATCCATTTTGGCACGAAGCGGGTCTGACGTCACACGTGCCCAAACAGGGAAAAGCTCCCGTTCGCTCGCTGTAGAGCTTTTGCTTTTTTTCTATATTTTCCGACTACCACATCAGATAAAATAATGTCGGAAAAGTAGAAGTATTGTATTGTTCTTAAATGTGTTAATACAACTAAATCGGAATCCGATGAGTAATTTATCTATGTTATATCTATTAAAATTGTATATCACGAAGAACAGTGAAAAACAGTCTTGAACTCGATATCCGTTTTGTTTTGAATATAAGTATTAGGTGAGATTTTAATTATCAATTTTAAAGCAAATATTTAAATTTAATTAGTTTTTTCCCCTTCTATTTTTATTACATGGAATTTATATTTTAACCCTTTGAGGGGCGGATTACAGAGGCTGTCCCAACTTCTCCAAGATTAAAAAAACTTTCTCTTGTTATTTTACTGCTTATATTATTTCCATGGATATTCAAAGGTTTCTTATTTTTTTAAAATTACAGTACCATTCAAAACTAATTAGAATATCTTAAATACAAGTTTAAATTCGCGATTGTTTTGATGATGAAAACCGTTTTCATTTGTAGTACAAGAAAAAAATTCGCAGAATTTTTGATGCAAAATAACTCATTTAGATTCAATGAATATATTCAAATCAAAATCAGTCTTCAAAAAGTCAATTTAATTATCAATTATTACAAGTGAAAAAAGATAAGTTTGTCTCACCGTACACCTAGGGATTGTCGATTTGTACATGGTAGCCCTTAAATTCTTGGATTAGTCGCATTCGGTCGTGTTTGAATATTATAAGTATATATAAGTTTCTTTATATAAATTATTTTTACCGGATTTTTTATATTAATTACTATTAACTAATATCTTAAAATTAATACTTGTATGAAGGAAATAAATTTTTCATAACAGAGTAAAATAAAACTATATGAAATAAAAATATTTTTTCAAAGGCACACGCGTATCTAGAAAAGAAAAGAAAAAGCCGTACTTTAATTTATTTTGAGCAGAACTTCTGAGATAAGTAATATTCCTGGGTGTTTTTTTTTTATTTGGTATTAAGGTAGGTATACGAAATTTCACAGAGAAAGGTTCACACAAAATCAGGTTCTTAGATTTTCATTCTTTCTTGTGCGACAGAAATCGCGGCGTCTCCTCGGTACGTAGGCAGGCCCCTGTTTGTCACTGCCTAACGGGTAGCTTTGAGAACCTACCCGTTTTTCCTAAGGCGAAGTCTATTGTGGTATAGTATAGACTTTGTTCCGGTTACTGAATGCATTCAAGGGAAGTTACGAACAACTTTTCTAATGAGATAATTTAAGAGCCGGCATTTTGTGTCCAGTTTCTTTGCCATCATTCCTTGGCAAATTATCCGATTTATCCTGTACAAAACCAATATCCATTATGACATTAAATGTTGAATAGCAGAAAAGCCAAAAACTTTACTTCTAAAATGTTGGCTAGTACAAACGCCTTGAATTAGTAGCGAAAGAGAAGTATGCGAAGGAAAGCACATGTGACGTCAAAATCGACTCGGCTAATGAGAGTGCGTTTCGGATTGCATCATCATTCCTGCTGTTTCGGTGCATCTTTCGCTCTCAATATTTAAATAAATAAATTTTTATATAAAATTTCACTTGCATATTTGAAATTAAAAGATTTTTTCTATAAATACAGATTGTTTTCGCACTTTTTTCAGAAAAAATGCTGAACTTCCCCATTCTTCAATCTGTTTGATTGAACTTTTTCTCAATAGTGTTAAACTGGTGCAAAGAACACATGCCAAATTTCATTCATCTAGCTATTCTGTATGCTTGAGTTACTGTGTTCACATACACACATAATTCCAAAAATAATATTTTCAGATTCGGAAGGCCTACAACGTGGAGATTCATCAAAATGTGAAGGTCAATTTTTCAGACGAATATAATACTTTCGCTACTTTGTAAAAGAAAAAGTAAACGTCGAAAGAGTGCGTAATTCTAGCTAGCTGCGACTAAATCCGTTTTCAAACTTAGCGTACAATTTATTTAAAAATAAATACATAATTCCCCAATCAAAGGAAAGACATAAAAGGAGACGCAGACTAACAAGAAAATGTTGCCCCTTCAAAATTAATAAATAAACTGTGATCATAATATCGCATTTTTGCACATTAATTTTTCTGCTGCAGATGCAAAACTGAAAACGAAACTAAGGGAGAGGAGAGAGACAGGAAAAAGGATCCAATTAGATCCAAAACGTTTTTATAAAGCTGCTGCTCTCTGCTCCAGTGATTCGCAAGAAACCCTCTCGCGTGCCGTGTTCACGGGATATTTAATTATCCTATTTATTTGAAGGGGAGGGGAGGAAGTATTAGAAACAAAAAATAAGGCACGTCAACACTGAAATGCAATTAATCATCATCGTCTTGCATAAGAAAAGCGCTACGTAAATAACGTTCAAAAGGAGAAAAAACAAGAAAGGGGGAAAAAACTCACGGTTTTTATTATAGCAGCGATTACTTGTGCATTTCTTTCTTTCCAATGGAACGCATAAGCGTTACGAATTAATCGCGCAATGCGTCTTGTGAATTGCGCCATTAATTTGTATCGCAAAAGACAAAATTAGCAGAGGATTAGCAGAGAACAATTGCGCCAGTATGCAAGTAAAGCAGTTAATTACGCTGGGGTCTCGCGTGTTGTAGGCAATTATTAAAGTGTCGGACAATGTTAATGAGTGTCTCTTTTTTTGTGATATTTATAGCTAATCTTTTTTCAAAAGCATTTTCAAAAATGTAAAAATAGTCCGTTAATTATTATTTTTTATTTTTACGGGAAAATTAATTAGAGTCATTTTCGCCGAGTGAGATAAAGAAGTTCTAGCCAAATATCATAAACATCAGAAGATTGCCGCTAAAAATATATAAATAGTTTCTACGCATGTTTCTCTATCAAAATATCACCTCTCCCCTCTTTTTCTCTCTTTCTTCAGAAATAATAATAAAAAAAATGGGAAATAAAATGCCGCTCTTGATAATTTATGTAGCTTGGATATAATTTTTTTCAATGATGAATAAGGGTCCGTAAGGGTAAAAATCAGGTACCGTGTAAAACAAACGAGCTTTGAACCGATATACCAATCCTGAAACCGACCTTCAAATTATTATAATAATCCTAGGGAGGTCTTTTGGGAGCACTTCGACGGTTCTTTTTCTATCTAAAACTTGTAGCTGAAATTGAATATTTAGCGATACAACAACATTTTGCACCGTAATTTTTCTTTAACCTGATACTATTTATATTTTTTTTTCAGTTTTGATTTTTTTTAAATCCTGTCATCGATTTATTTATGGCTGTTGTAAAGATATTACTGTATTTTGGCATTAAACTTCCCTCTTATACATACATATTATGATCTTTGTTTCACTTCCAACTTTAAGCGAGTATATAAATCATAAGAAGACAATATTTAAAATTACTTAGTAGCATAAAATGAATTCTTTCAAATAAACAGGCTCGAAATGAATCTACAACCCTAGTTAGCGAAAATTCGCCCCGTTTTCTTTAACAGCTAAAGTCTTTACGGAAATTACTTGGAAAGCTCTAACAATTTCCAAGAGAAAACTTTTCGAAGAGCATTTAACAGGTATGTATAAGTGCACTTAGCACACGGCGCTTCTACAAAAGGATAGGTAGGAAAACTGAGTAATTTATTCTTGAAACGTGTGTAACGAAACTTCAGCGAGTCGTTTAAAATCCTTTTCAAGCTTCTGTATAACATTAATAACGATCTGTAAAGCAAGTTTTAAACAAAATTAGGTTGACGAATGAAAACATTGGAATAATTCATCATCACCTTTCACTCAGTTAATGGATGGTGTTAATTCATTAAAATGCTGCATAATTAAGAAGGATTATTCGTATTATAAACAAGGCTAAGACAGACCAGAAAGTAATTAATTTCCATTCACTATGCGTCCTTGTCAGAGAATTTCCGAGTTTTTGAAAAATCGTTTTCTAATCAAATGAAACATCGAAAATATTTCAAATATATTTTAAATGAATTACAGTAATGTAACCTGCGCTCGTCGTAGAATCTTGCGCAGGTCTGACTTCTAAAGACCGAGTCCAAAACATTTTGAGAATGAATAGATCACCACAACCTGTGTTAATTTTCTATATTTTATGAAACTATAATGGTAAAAAATTAAAAGCGTGTCAATAATAAAAAAGTCCTGATTTTTTTGAAGTACAGTCTAAAACCATTTTTGGATAATTTTGCATAAATTTAAACGGTAATGGAGAAAACGGAGGGAGGACAAGAAAACCATCCTGGGAAATTTTTATAAGATATCAGAAGTTGAATTATTATTACTGGCTCGATCCAGACACTAAGAATTCAATTTCGCTAATCCAGATTGCACTGAAAAGATAGAAATTCAGCTAGACAAACCGCTTGTTTAACTCTTTGCACTCCGAAAAATAATTAGATGTATTGATTTACATTGAATATAATTACTCATTTTAGTTCTCCGAGATCTAAAAAATATAATTGTACAAATTGATTTCTACCGAGAAAAATTTATCTAGCTTCGTCTCACACCTGTGTAGGGTATTGTCTTTTTTTAATTAAGGATATCAAGAAACATGTAGCACTGTCTAGAATGGCACCTCTGGAGGGCAAAAGGTAAAAATGATAGGCAAGGTGGAAAGCAAAACAGACACACACAAAAAAATGGCGTTGCTTAAAAATAGATTCAAGGAAACATGTCTATTGTATATTTCACTGGCAACCAATCACGATCGGGCAGTCAATCGTATGTAGATTATTAAATACTTATTTTTTTACAAACTTTCTTCTAATTTACTAATACTTTTAGATTGAGAAATATTTGACAAAGGAACACAACTGATATCTAGCAGATTTTTTTTAACAAAATATTTTCAGATAAACTTGTTTCATCGCATTGCATTAAACCCGTTGTAAAATAAAACATCCAAATCAATAAATAGTCAAAAGCCAATAAATATATGTTTTAGTAATCTCCAGCACAAAATAGAAGGATGCAACCATAAACCATTAAGTGAAATTATCGTAAATACCATGTTAATAAATGCTTATTGAGTTCCTTTAACTATACAACAATGCAAATGCCCAATATAATAAATCCCCGAAAGAATCTTAACTTTACCGGATTTTATATTAAACACAGTAAGAACGACAAGAAAATAATATATATCCGTATATTCCAAGAATGCCTCCCATGCGCCCCCACCTGCTCACTAGATTGGCTGTTCTTGTTCAGCTACCCACCTCAAATGACATGTATGAGGCCATAGCTTATTCTTTACACGTAGATACAGAACAGAAATGGATACCATGAGACGAAACAGACTTATTCGGGTCCTGGTAGTGACATACTTCCAGGAAAGCTATCCGCCCTCGCATCCAGCAGATTCCACTGTAGGGGTGGGCATTTATTGGATCATAAACATGCCCCATAGCTCGATAGAGTAGCTATCAGACGAGACATTACGGGCGTCCCCTCCCTCGCTGCAAACAGCAGGGGTGGGCGATCCAATATATGAACCCACCCCTAACTTCATAGGAGTGCGGCAGAAGGGATATGTCAGAGCCAGGTTCTAGCAGTCAAGTCTTGTGTCAGCCCCTTCCAGAAAAAAAGAAATTGACCGTGAAGAACGTTGGTACTTGATGATGGTTAACGGGTTCATGCAGTATCCCCCCAGGAAGGGGGGGGGGGCATTTTTTATACATATATATTTTCGTATGTGAAGCATGGAAAGTATTATTATCATTAAAAAAAAGTGACCTCAAGATTTTGAAAAATCTCCACATTTTAAATCTCCCTGAATACGAAAAAACCAATTTTGGAATTAATCTCAGTCTGTCTGTGAATACGATAACTCAAAAACGAAAGGAGCTAGAAGGATTAAATTAGGCCAAAATTGTAAATTTGTAATACGAAATTCGATATCGGAAAGTTTGTCTATCAGCGTTGATGTGAACACGATAATTCCATAAAACAACGGGTAAATACATGGAAACTGAATATAATTTTATCACCACAATTGTAGATGTTTAGAAAATTTTGGAACAATTTCGTCAAAGGGTTTTTTGCTTGTCGGTCTGTCTATTCGTGGGAATGTGAACTCAAAAACGAAGCAAATGATCAGGAACATTTTATTAAATTTTGGAGTCAACTGGTCGAAGTGAAGAGGTTCAAATGCATATTCTTTATTGTATTACGAAGTCTGACACAAACCGCGACGTATTTAATACGTATACGAAAAAGTCTTAAGGGGAAACATTTCCATAGGTTTTATGTGTGGAAACGAACTGGACAAATACATTTGTATATTAACGTGGGTGAGAAAAAAAGGATTTTTTTTATTAAAAAAACCATTTTATTTTAATTATGTGCTAGTTTATTGCATGATAAACATAGTAAATATCTTCACTTCTGATGCGAGTCAAAAATAAATTCATTTTAGATTGTATCAACACACCAGAAGTATAATTATGCGTTTATGCCGTGTCATTGTTAACAAACATATGTATAACTACATTTTCTTTAGAAAATAAACAATGTAAGGTTGCAAACGACTAAAAAAAACTATGTAAGGTTGCAAACGACTAAAAAAAACTATGTAAGGTTGCAAACGACTAAAAAAAACTATGTAAGGTTGCAAACGACTTCGAGCGATTCTCATTGTCAGATATCACGATTCACAATATTATCTATGGTGAAAATCTTGATATTTCTTTCAAGACATTAAACATTTCATTTATATCCAGGAAATGCTGAAAGGTAACGCTTGTAAGCACTCTTGAAAATCATTTGCGAGTTCCTGTTTTGCTAAAAACCTCTATGCGCAGAATGAGAGAAGATAATAAACTTGATTCCTGCAGCAAAAACTCTTGAAATCTTGCAGCACACGCAGACAATCTTATCAGATCAATTTCAAACTTCATTTTCTTCTCCGCATGCAATATTTACGAGACCGGGCCAGAACTGTTGTAGGCGAGTTCGAGAAACATGCCCATTTTTAAATTATAAAACGGAAGTAATTCGCAGCCATTTTGAAGGGGAGGAGATCAGTAACAAAATGAAGTTAATTTTATTTTACACCAGAGGGATTGCTCTCCTCTCGACTTTTTCGTACACTTGGCACAATATGGCGCGTTTTGTATATTATTTCCTAGTATGATAGCAAAATAATAAATTTAAAGCGGAATCATTTTATTTATTTAAATTTTTCTAATAAGACAGTCATATTTGTAACAATAAAATTTATCGATTCAATTACAAAATGTCCCATAGATGGGATCATAAAGAAATAAGTACTTCTAATCTGAAAGTATAGCATATATATCTATATTTAAATCTTAAATAACAAAAAAAATTTCAAGTTTCTCACATGACGCTGCCGATGAGAGGCAAAAAAGGTATGGATACCCAGGGCGCCGCGAAGACAAATTTTATTTATTTATTCGATTTTCAAAACCGCAGTTCTAATTTTTGAAAGAGATACCAAAAAACTGTGGGCGGTAAAATACTATACAGCAGCATGCGGGGATATTTACTCGTAGGTTCATCTCGCGTTCAAAACTTCTATAAATCCAATAGAAAATCTTCTTTCAAATTTTATTAAATAAAATTACTTCAAAGTTCTGAAAACAACTAACAGCATTTCATATTTAGAAAATACCATTGACAGGGAAAACAACCAAGAACTCCTATTTGAACAACGTATTTTCCTCAAATAAATCTCCATTTTTCACACTGCATATCGCATTTAACTTCGAAAGCAAATAAAAGTAGCGAGCATCCCGATAAATAAAATAAATGAATAAAGAATTTATAAAATAGCAAGGCACTATCATTTATTATGTTTTCTACACACGCCCTCTTTCATTATCACATTAAAGACAAATAACGGAACTTTCGCAAATACCTTTCTATAAAATAACTGCATTTAAAGAATGAAATATCCGTAGAAACAATCCCCATTACGAGGAAAAAAACGCATTTAAGGGAGAAGTGTATAAATAAGTTCATATTTCAGCCAACGTTTAAAAGCCTTTTCGTCCTTAACCAGACTTTTCACGTTTTATTAACTTTAATGTTCAAGAAGAAGCGGGGGAAAAAACAACAAAAATTTCGCTTTCAGGATTATACCGGAGTTATAAAAGACGAAAAGGTAATTGAGAATGACGCAGCAACTAAAAGTTGTTGAAAGTTACTACTTACCGAGCAATATGATTTTAACGGAATGGTTTTAAATATTAAAACAAGAACTAAAATAGAATGTTCTTTTGAAAAAAACTCTGCCTTTAAATGATGGGTTATAAATTTAGTATTAAGAAATGAAAAGGAACTGCTACTATTAAAAAATCGCAAATAATAAAAATATAATGAATTTGACAAATATTTCGTGCCCCAAACGATGATCCACGTCCAAATATGTAATAAATAACTTTATTTATCATAATGCTTGGTAAATGGAGTTTAATGAGACTTCTAAAGAGTAGACTATCAGTTGTGTTAAGGCTATTCAATGGAATTTCAAAGTTTTTTATTTTTGGTTAATGCCAAGGTCCACATTGGAATAGCTTTAATCAATAGCGCGTCGTAGATAAAGATAAAGCATGTTAGATACAAATGAAGCATGTTAAGGAACTTGAAAAAAAAGCACCGAACAATAAACTCTGAATAAGAACTTTTGACTAAAATCAGTTCAAATCCCAGAAGCAATCATTAAAAATACTCAATTCCAATTTTTTTTCAATTTACATTAAAAGAAAGCTGTCAGAAGTCCATGCAGAAAACATGTCCAGACAGACAACAATACGGCGAACTAAAACATTGATCATATCAAAAATTTCTTATGGAAGAAACAAAAAGTTGAACTCTAATCAGTTTCTAAGTGGTATGACTAAACGTATTCGTCATCTTACATATCAGCATTGTATATAAATATGTGTAGTGATAACGGTGAGGACTACGATAAGAAGCCGTTTTAATGCACGGCAATAGCAGTTCCTTTTATCTAATCCAATTTAAGAAGAGCGACCTGACGCACACTTTCCATCGTTTAGGATTCTGTCCGATATTTCCGAAAATGTACATCTCAAGAGCACAACTGAAACCTAAAAACCAATTTATAAATGCATACATAAATTAAAAGAATTTTTTTTCCCAACGTGCATCAGCATTTAATTTTTTTTCTTGTATATAAAAATACTAAATAAGCAAATGGTAACTGAATGCACAACTTTATCATATACATACCCACAAACCACTTGAAGTTTCCATTTGTAAATATATATATCACTTGACACTATTAATAAAAATCTAAATAATTTCTGAAATATTAAAGACACGGTTTCGACATTTTTGTACAATAAATAGAAGGAGGAAGGTACAATTTTGACAATTGATTCCAATAAACGACTTCAAGTACATCGTTTCTTTTATATTTATTTATGTAAAGTAGTTCTATATTTTTAAATAAAATATGGAGTTAGACAGAGAGCGATTTTTATTTCCTACAGACTATTCATGCATATAACAGTTGAAAAACAAAACTAAATTTTTTAAAAAAAACATTCGAAATGCCTCTCAATATTATCATATCTAAAGCAAGTATTTAGCGTTCATGTATATTATTTAACATGAACTTAACACATTCTTGAAAACTAGAACTATATTAGATGACAAAAATATATTATTTAACCGTATTCATCAAAAAAAAAATCGACTTTGATAGCTTTTTCCCTTTTTAAACTCCTCGTAGCATTTGAGCGATGCTACAAAGAATGAATAATTGACAAAGAATAATGAAACTTTTGCTCAAATTTATTAGGTTGAGTAATGTGCGTTTTTTAATTGCAAAGCGCACGCAGAAATTTAACGCATTGGCAAAATGCTTCATAGTATATTTGAAAGCGAAGTTAATGCTCTACAAGATAATGTACTTTTTTTCCATTTTATTTTATTTTATTGAATTTTGAGCATTTTCTGAGAATTAAAAGGGAATGTCAATTGGATGAAACTCAGCATTTCCGATACAATTTGCTTTTAGCATTTAATAGAGATATTAAGAATGCCGACGCTACTAGGAGAATTAGTGCTGTGCATTTATAAGGTGCATTGTCTCTAAGTGCTCTCGCCGTTGTTGGTTTTCGCTCTTAAAAAAAAGAGCCATTGAACCAACTTTTCCATCAAACGATAACAGAAATTTAAAGAAAAAAAATTGAGAATTTAAAAACGCTCATAAATTATTACTCAACCCATCAAATATAAATTGTCACTACATATTTTTCGAGCGTTTTTACACAATAATCAGATATCAGAGCAAAATTTAATTCTGTAGACATTCCTTAATTTTATACAAAAACAGTTTCAGTACTTCTGTTATATGGAAATACGCTGTCTGATTAAAATATTTATTAAAACGTTTTTTTTTAATTATGTTAAAATAGCAAGTATACGCAAATATTCATTCATTAGCACAATTAAATAGCAATTTAATTTCAGATTTGAATTTAAAAAATCGAACGGGGAAAAACATCTACCTTCCAAATAACAAAAGAATTACTTAGCTTGAAAAATTCAATAGATGAAGAAATTGTAACGGGGGGAGGGTAAGGAAATGTTTCAGAATGAAAGAATAAACGATTAATGAATGTAACGGAAATAAACAGGGGAATTAATTCTACATTAAATTGCAAATGAAGATATCTAAAAGATCTACACCGGCCTAGACTAACCTAATGGGCGTAAGGCTCAAACATGGCAATCAGCAGAAACTGTGAATGCACAAGTACTAGGAAAACAAAACTGAGAAAAATTCATGTTTATTTGAAATTTTCAACTTAAACAAGCATTATAAAACAAACTGATGAATCCTTGTATGAAAATTTTCAGACGGGGAAAAAAAACCTAAAACATAAATTATGTGACTATCACCTTCTTGCAGCTACCTCAATGCCATAATCAATTTCACCTTCTTTGATCGAAATAAACATTTTTAAAAACAGTAGACAAACAAATCAAAGTTATTCGAAACTAACTTGGGTGAACCCTGGAAGGCATGTTCTCCCCGCTTATCACATCTCCTCTCATCCAGTAGATGACGAGACGGAAATGAAGAAACAGAGAAGCATCCCCTGATAACATCCAGAAACACTATCTGCTGAAAGCTTCCAGAATGGGAGGGGTGTCTCACGCAATTGCGGTCCTTATCTAGGTGAACCTTGTCAATGCCCTCTTGTACTACTTGCTATTGCAGATGCAAGGAAAAAAATACTTTTTTTTTATATCACACCAAATTAGACAAAAGATTTCAGTGTTATGTAAATCTCTGTTGTATATCGAATTGCGTTCAAGATTCTGAAAATTTGAAGACTTTTTTTTAATGCTACCATTGGGTACAGTTATGCAATTAAAACCGTTTATCATTTTGTGGGTATACGATTCTCATTTTAAATAGAACATCAGAGAGAGAGAATAGTTTGTCATGCAAAGCTGAAATGATTTCAAAAATTGTTCATCAAATTACTTATAATTACAATAAGTAGGGGAAAGTGGGGTAAAATCGGGTAGCTAAGGTTCGAAGGCCTGCTGGAGCTAAAATGTTCGACAGAGAGCTTGTCAATAAAATATTCATTGTTTATCGGAGTACAATGTATCTTTTCAGAAAAGTCACAGTTTCATCACTTTTTTATCAATGATTTTTATATTAAAAAAAAGTCAAACTACCGATTTTAACTCACTAGTGGTGTTAACGTTATGAGAAATTAGGAAAACACGATTTTAAGCGGAAAAGTTGCGATCGTTTTTATTTTATATGACAATTGAAGAATATTAGTTACCAAATTCACATGTAAAGCAATTGTCTTCTTCCACCGAGCCACTGCAGCTTTCGTAGGCACAGCTAAGACAGTTTTTACATTAGATTAACAATTTTTCTTTATTTAAATTAGAAAATTCATCATTAAAATATAAACAATCAACGCCTGATGTGTTTTTATCGTCTTTAGCAGAAGAATCATCAATACCGACTGTCCCGGTCTTGCGTCACCTGGAGTACCCGGTTTTACCCCGAGAGCAGAGGTACTCGAAAAGAAATAGAACAGCACGATTATTAGACTAAATCCTTATTGTTTGACGGGATATAAATCCTTAGTAAACGTATAATAAGTTGGACTAAAAATGATTTTTAAGTAAGGGTAGTTTAAAATCAAACGAACATTAGAGTTGACATCTTGAAACAAATAAACCTTCACAGAAGCAGTGAATTCTGTGCGCTAGAAAGAAGAACTAATATTGCCAGAATCAAGGGTACCCGGTTTTACCCCACTCTCCCCTAAACTTAGAACAATGCGGCATTCGAATTTTTTTCTGAAATAATTAAATGAAAATGTTTGTACCTCAAAATATGTGCATTGGAATTCGTTGGCATATACTTCACAGCGTCCTGGTGCTTGTTATTTCTTAGTATTGAAAGCAAAAGGTTCATATGCTTGGTAAGAATTTAAAAAAAATTATGTCAAAAAATATAACAACATTTAACAATAAACAACTTAAAACAATGTGAATGGGAATAAAGAAGGGTTAAAGGGAGCAAGAACAGCTACAACACGGAATCCAAACTATTTTAAGTAAAGAAACAAGGCTCCTGCATTTTTAAATTGTAAGCGTCTGCGATTTACTATTTATTAATCAGTGGATTACAGAAAACGCTTCGAATGTATTTCCTAAATAGTATAATTTTTAAATACCAATAAAAGCGGATTACGAAACTTCTGTATTTTATGATCGGTAAATAATGCTTTATTTTATGCATTCTCCACCGAATTTCTTAAATTTGATTGTTTTTTCTTTTAGTGATAAAAAGGACATTTAGATTTTTAAATGGCAACGTCGTTTCAGAGAAAATAAGTTTATATAATACGTAGCAAACCGATAATTTCTAAATACAACAATCAGGGATATCAAATACAGGAATAAATAATAAAATATTTATAAGTCCTTTCAGAGATGTACAACAATTTTTCAGGGCGTATTCGTATCACATTTGAGAAATGGGTTTGAGTTAATCAGTTTTTATGTCTTTTATGTTAACAACACTAGGACTCAACTATACGACGAATGCTATAATCTGAAACGGGAAGTAAGCATTTGAGTGTCTACGGCTGAAATACAGACGCCTATTCAAAAACAGCCAGTAACAAAATAAATATACCAAATACAAAAGAAGAGCAGTTGCTAGACAGGCTACGAAAAGCAAAAACAAAAAAAAATCGATTGTGATTAGTCTGATGTTACTAAATGCCCAGATAATTATTGCGTGGAAAAACCCTCCAAGTTAATGGTGCTTAGGGAAAAGTCTGGAGGACCTCGTGAAAATAAGAACATTACACTGATGAAATATAGTTCATAAAAGTTACGGAAGACTTAATGTGGAATTTAGGGCAGACAATGCAGGTTAATTATCTGTTTCTAGAGAGCATTAAAAAGGAAGAAAACAGACGGCTCCGATGACTTCGATTTCACTGTTAATATCATCATTACCCCCGAAAAACTCACTGCATTCGAAAACCACAATACGGAAAACTATCAACAAAAAAGGGCCTTATTTCAATTCAAAAACAGAACACTCATATACAGAAAGGAGACAACAGAGGACACGGAAAGAGAGTCAATAAAGTAACTATGCAAGAGCAAATGATAAATTATTCCATCCTCATAAGAGTCTCGTCAATATATCAATAAATAATTTATAATTGAATATTATCGTCGTACGCACCAAAAACTAGACATAAAACAAAAAAGCAAACTTCTTACAATACGTTGAAAAGCCATAAACAGAGCCCAATTCATCACCCCCTTCGAAATTTATAATAAAACCACACAAGCTTCGCTCTAGAATAAAATCACAATAATAGGTCTGTCACAAGAGTTCATTGAGACCATTATTAACATCCAAGCTTTGTGCCCTTATTAGCTATCAACTGTCTGAAAAAGATTTTTAAGAAGATGGAGAGCATAGCGCAACACCCAAAATCTCTCTCTTCCCTTCTTTTTTTCCCTTCATCGTCCCCCCCCCCCCTCCGTCTTCTTCTATCCTTCGAGAAGTCATCCTTTATCATCCTCCCCCACCGCCCTAAAACTTCGGAGAGAAGGACGGTTAGAAGAAAAGATTCAGATACTTGCGCTTAGCTTTTTGATGGAAAGGAATTTCGGAATTTCCGTATGCAGTCTGAAATAAATTTATTCCCTAGAATTCCTCATCCCCGGAGACAAAAGGGGGCGGGGACAATAATCGATTACGCGCAAGAAATGGAAAATACTTCACTTCAAAAGCGGCAACCACTGCGCCAGAGGAACGAACTCATCCAAGGAACCCCCCATCCAAAACTGCTACTTTTAGCTGAAGAAGTGATTCAATTTCGGTGATGAAGGGAAGAGATTTTCCAAAGAGCATTGATCATTACGCAAGTCCATTACGCGAGAGAATAATAGAAGAGGCGCTCTTTCTTTTTCCACCTTTTCCAATAATAATCCTCCAGAATCAACCATATCGAAGCGAAGTTCCAGCAAGATGAGAGATAATCGGTGGCTATTGTACAGCCGAAAGGAGATAGCGAAAAGCGTTAATTAAAACGAAGATTCTCCTCAAGGCGTTGGGGATAAAATAAAATTTGGAGAGAATCAAATGCAAAGCCCTTGAGGATCTTGATAAAAGATAGATTTAATTGCCTGGTTTGCCAAATGAGATTTGAATAGAAGGTGGCAATTTCCTTAAGTGCAGAAAAATTGACAATTAAAATTCTAGAATAGGTTGCTCAATTTCTTTCTGGCAATATATTGGATATTTACCAGAATAAAATCATCAAAAGACCATGAATAATACACATAACGTCGAATTAAATTTGCCTTAAGAGGAATGACAAGAAATTGCATAATTATAATAAAAGAGAAGATTTCGGTGGAAGTTGATTGCTTTCACTCTTTTTGAAAAACATCAAATTGGAGAATGGATGCTTTTTTTTTATTCTATATAAAATGGAGAAAATTTTTCAAGCTGAACAATGAAACATTTATCACAAAAAAAGTAATTAAATGACAGTGAAAATAACCAAAGAGAAGATATCTTAAAGACAGATTATGGCTTTTCATGTAAACTCTAATGAAAAAATACTTAATAAAAAAATTTTCCACGAGCATTGCAATTTTTCATTTATTGCTTTTTGGCAATATCTTGGATATTTACCAGAATAAAATCCATTCAAAGGCCATGAATTATACACATAACGTCGAATTAAATTTATCTTTCGAGGAGGGACAAGAAATTGCAAATTATAATAAAAGAGAATATTTCGGTGAAAGTTGATTACTTTCACTCTTTTTGATAAACATCAAACTGGAAAATAGATGTTTATTCTATACAAAATGGAGAAAAATATTCAAACTGAACAATTAAATCTTTAACCACAGAGAAAAAATGCAACTAAATGACAGTGAAAATGACCAGAGGTGATATTACATTAAAGACAGTTGATGGCTTTCCATGTGAACTTTAATAAGAAATAATTGATAAAAAAATTTCAGCAATACACAAGTGTGATTTTCTACTTATTGCTTGAGATTCCATACAGAACCACAATCATTTCCTAGTCTGGGAAATGTCTAGACAAAAAACCCTTCCATATCTATATGCTGCAATATGTCAGGTTTTATATGGAATGGCTGCAAAAATAAGTTCTTTTATCAGAATGAGAGACGTCGCTTTTGTCTAGTAGACAATGCCTTTAATAAAGGTCCGATAAAAGAAATCACACGGGGTATTCCCCTGGGACGAGAGTCCATTCAATCAGACAACTACATCGAATCTCACTCACAAAGAAATACTGACCTTATCAACGGCGAATATTTGTGGATCGTTGCTTCAGAAATACCACTTCGTTTATAGCAATAGAGGGGGGAAAAATCAGGCAGCAATTATTTTTAATCAGCAATATTGCAATGAGACATGACAATCAGTATATGTCAGCAATATACGCTTCATAAAGTTAGAATAAGAAAAACGATGTTTTTATAGCGGAATTCAATAAAGTAGCATACTAATTTTTTAATACATTTCCTACGGTTTATTAATATATAACCGCAATTCATTTATTATCTTATTTCAAATGCAGTAATTTTTGTTAGTTGATATTCTTAAGGAAACAGTAAAGCATAAAGTAATTTCACTCAATGTACTAAGTGAATGCCAAGATAAAAAATGTTAATCGCATCGCTGTAATTATAAAGATATATTTGCTCACTGGTTAACATCGACTTCAATATTTATGATGTTACGCTATTTTCTAAAGCCTCAAATTGCAGTAGCTAACGCCTACGGTTGTCGTCTCGGCATTCAACTGAAATATAAGAAACTGACTAAAACACGATTATCATTAGAGCAGTATGTGATATTAATTGTTACCATAGCAGAAATTGACTCACAAATAACTGTAATGAAAGTAGTATTTTTTTAAATAAATTTTACAAACTAAAGTTGGTATTGTATCTCATGAGATTAACAACGCAAAGATTTTTCATGACTGTAATAACATTAAAACACAGCTTAATAATCGTCGCTTAACAAAGCAACACCACCTATCATTTATTCGAAATTTCAAAGAGGAAGAAAGAAAACTGAATTTTTCAAAACCAATAACGAATATTTCTGATTTTTTTTCACATCTGGTAGGAACATGCGGACTCATGGACCAGATGTTAAAAAAATTCAGAAATATTCGTTATTGTTTGTGGAAAATTCGTTTTTTTTTTCTTCCTCTACGAAACTTTGAAAAATTGAGATTGGTGGCGTAGCTTGTTGAGCGACGTAATACTGCAATATGAAACTTGTAATATTTTTGTTTATTTAATTTAAAGTCATATTTTTCACGTAATTTATTTTTACAAACCTTCTATCAAATTTAATTACGCAGTTGACAACTTAACATTTAAGAATAATAAATCTTTGTCATAAGGATCGCCAATTTTTTTTTTTTGAAAGCAATGAAAAATTCTCATTTGATTGGATTTTGGCAACTTACCAACTCTGCTAAGTCGGAAGTCGCGTGATTAGGACGAACTCAACATCTGTAACGATTTCCATCTATTTATCCAACAGATAATCTGCAGGATGTCTGTCCACAAAGACTCTTTAGAATTTCAAAAAATTTCTAAAAAAGGCAATTAATGAATTAAGTTAAGGAATTCTCTCCCATGTATTCAGTCGTTCTCAAAGTTTATGGTCACACTGCATTTGTGTACTTCAGGTACCTTATTGATTGAAAGAGACGATCACTAAGGAAACAGTTACTCGTCAAGAAAACGTTCAATGCATAATGTGGGAGGTGTGTCTTTCAGTGGGGTTATGTTCAATAACGTTATTATTCGATAACGTGTATTAAAAGAAGCACAAAAAACAACTTTCAATATCTACTCCTTATTTTGTACTAATTTCCATGGATCTCTTTATTCATTTGTTACCTTAATAAGATCTTGAAATTGTAAAGTGAACACAATTGGACAGTAGTACCGTGTGTAGTAGACGCCATGTTGCCACTTTCTAAGCAGATAATACACCGGTTGAAAGATTAAGTTCTTTTAACTATCGCACCTATTCGAAAACACATAATCTGTCACTCATACAAAATACTTCAATGTCTCATTTAGAACACACATTGAAAATAATTCGCATTAAAAATATTCTATATAAAATAACATACATAAACTTAACGGTATAGTGTGCAATTGACATATTAAAAAATGTGATTACGGAATCTTAAATGAATAACAAACAAAAAAAATTCCGCCCACGATAAACACGAGTCAGAATAGTTTGAAAAGCGATGAAATAGCTCCGTCACAAAACGAAATAACACGGTTTAAAATAAAGTTTTCGGAAGAAGGAACAAAACAACTTCTTACACAAGCGAAAACAGATAGGAAAATTCCATTTTACGGAAGACAGGCAGCGAGAGCGAAATCGATCAAAGCAATCTCCAAGACAGCTGAAGTTGATAACGGCAGACAACAACTCAGAAAAGAAAAATCTCGACTCCCTCCTCTCGAGGCATTGATTCAGTTCCAGAAACAGTCAACTAACAAGAAACAAACTGCAGCAGGAAGACAGACACCTGCACCATCTCTTTCCAAAATTAAATATTTACGCAATTCTTTGATCGATTGTCGAATGAGGTCTTTTCTTGGATCTCGAGGAGTTTAAAAAATAAATAAGGGGAATGAAAAAAGATAGGAAAAGAAGGACGAAAAAAATATTACACTGATTCCTTCACCAACCACGGTTCGAAAGACTCACGTGCTGGTCCGAAAGAAGAAAGACAGTCCCTCTGGAGCGAGTTCTCCCACTCAAATCCGGGGCACAGAATTAAGCCCTACCTAATGTAACACGGAATTGAGTATTTTCCCCAAATACAGGGGCGGAGACCGTCTGAAATAGGGTGGCTCCTCAAGACTTACGAAGCCAGGAAAACGCCCTCCCTTAAAATAAATGGAAAAGGCAAGAGAGCGAAGATTAGAAACGATTTGAGAGCGAGAGCGGGGACTTCCGTGGAAAGACGTAAAAGTCGGGGCCTTAATACATCATTTTACTTATGGATGTCTCGTTATTTGAAAGTGCAGATTGTGTTTTACAATATTCAGAACACGTTAAGTCCATATATCATTCCGGTCATTAAAATATTGAGGAAGTATAAAAAATGGCGATTTTGGTTACGAGTAGTTGAGTAATTCAACTTTTAATAATGAAATTGCTTGTATAGAATTAGAGAATGTTAGCGACAAAAAATAATGGCAAAACTATTTTGTCTATAAAAATAACACAAAAATAATTTCGAATTTCTTGAACAACTGAAAATCTTGCATACAAGCCATTTTTCTGTATCTGCGATACGATGTGATTATTCGATTTTTAAATTTGATAGAAGATCTCGCTGAAATAAGAGGCAAAATAAAAGTTGGTCTTATTTAAAAAAAACATAAAAAATGCTCACTTTGAATTAATGTAAATGCGTACATTAATTTTTTTATATATAGGTAAAAGGAGGAAAAAGCAACTTCAAAAACTTCAACTATAAAATTTTTTAAATGGCAGACAGTTATGATTACAAACTTGAATGTGATTTTTCATGTGCAATAAGATAAATGTTTAAGAGGCTCTAAATCTAATATCTGTTGATCAGCAAGGTGGCCAAAAATGAGTTGGGCACTTTCTCAAGTGTACAGAATGCTAAATATTAATTGCAATGCCCTAGTTCAAAGGTAGAGTAATGTTATTGTACCATGCGGTTGGGGATTGAAAGTCTTAAGTGTTTCAAGTCGACATCCGAGTGAGATGTGGACTACGGTTGTTCATTTTTTTTGGTGTTAAAGTAACGACTGAAACGCTGAAAAAGTAAAATGCTGTCTGTAGTTTCATGGCGACGCAAATACAACGGAATTTCCATTGAGAACACTAGAAAAGCGTCTAGAAAAGAGATACTACTTGCACTGTACTTGATTTATCGACGATAACACGTGATTTCCCGATGGAGCATTTTTAGAAGAACAAAGGGCAGCCAAATCGAATGTTTGTGAAAAAGGCAAATTCAGTGTTTCGTTGTCTCATAAGCTGTATTCTCATGCTTGGCTGTATAACCACGCATAATAAATCATTCCTTTCTCTAACTAATTTGTGCCCACCCTGTATTGTATAACGACGGAAATAGCACAATGAAACAAGGCTTCATCCACTCGCAACTTACTTTTTGTCGGAAAAAAGATTTACTACCTGATACTTACTGGGAAATCTTTCGTTTAAAAATCTAAAACATGTTACTGAAGCTGCAACAAATGAGAAATGAAAATAATAATAAACATCTTATATAAAATTAATGAAAAATCTGTATTAAAAAGACGCCCAGTTATTTTTTATTCCAATTCTGAAGAGTTTGGCAAAATCAGGATTGCAAAGTTTAGCCACATCTTTTTAGGTTTAAGACTCGTAGCATGAGAGGTGAATGAATGCAGCAAATATATCCAATGAATTTATGTGAATATTATGACATGAATTTATATGAAGGATTATCAGAAGGAAGACAAAGCATCTGGATACAATAATATATTTTTATTTTCAACTTTTCTTTCTTAGATACCGATTTTGTATATTCTTAGCAAGAAGACAGCGCAAGGCAAAGATACTATTTCGCAAACTCCCGGCAAAAGGACAGAAGAAGCAATCATATAACTGAAATCGGGATTTTAAAAACTATGGGTCACAACCCCCATGTTAGGTCAAGTCGTAAAACATTTTAGGGCTGCGAAACTTTTCAAAAGGCCTTCTCTCTACGCTTCAACATTTGTAAACTAAAGTAGTTAAAACTATCATCTTGAGTAAAAAAAAAATCATCCAAATTAGTTGAACAATTGATCTTAATTTAATTTCCTTTTAGTTATAATTAATTTTAAAAAATTTAATTTGTAACTTTCAGGTCGCAGCAAAATCTTTGATGGAAATGACACCATGAATATTTCTTAACACCAAGGATCGCGAAGGGGGAAAGTTTTAGAAGTCTTGGACATAAAGCATAACTAGAAGACTGCTATTTTCCTCCCCTTATATAACTTCTTTTTCAAGTCTCGAAAACTTAAGCCGTAGATTAACAAATACACACGTAAAACTTGAAGCTTCAACTAGATGTAACACAATACAAGATGGGAAAAAACGTTTAATTTTAACTGAATAACTGCATGCAAGTTAAAAATTTAGTCCCGAAACAATTTTTAGTTCCTGAGCCGGATCTAAAAGTGGAAGAAAAAAAGTAGTGCTGAACATTCCCTTTCAAGGACAGAGATTCACGAGATCGCATCCTTTTCATAATCGTGGCCGCTGAAAGATTCGTTCCGTCGTCTGTCGGATTCATTATGCATCGCGTACACACACATGAATTATGGAAGATGTCATAACCATTCTCCAAGTAGACCAACGACAGCCCAAAACAAACGATGAAAGGCAGCAGCACGAAGAGGTTCCTACATGATTATCTCTCGTTCCCTCTCAGAAAAAAAGGAAGAGGAAAAAACCTACAGAAACGGAAAGTACCTTCTTTCATGCCAAGTTTCATTCAGCTGTGGGGAACATGCGAGTGTTTAGGAAGTGGTTTCTTCCCCGAGTTTTCCTGCTAGAACTCTCCGCTGATGGAATTTTTTTTCTTGTTCAGAAATTCGGCAAACTGACGATCGATTCGTCAATACCAATAACGTTTTTGCTACTAAGTTCCCTCTCTCGGCTTATTTTATTCACTTCGCTGGTATCAGAAATGAGATTTTTTTGTGTGTGTGAAAGGAAGGCGTATACTTCAGAAAAGCTAGTCTGAAAGTGTCGACTGATTCATAAACAACTTCGAATCTTTCACAACGTCAATATCTTTTTCAGATCTTGCCCAGTAACGGCGAATTCTGAAATGGAAAGGAGTAATGCATTCATTTAGATAGTTTAAAAGAATACAAATAGGGCGCGTCAGCACTATACTTTACTTTCGTATACGAAGTACAGAAAGAGAAAGTACTAGAATAGTCGAAAAATTCGACCTCGAAATTTTAATGAATCTCCACGTTTCAGACCTCCCCGAGTTCAAAAAAACCATTTTTGGAATTATGTATGTCTTTGATCACAATAATTCAAAATTAAAACAACCTAATGTTTTGTTCAATAAATTTGGTGTGCGGTTGTTGCACCAAAATAGATCTCAATCAAATTTTGAATGAAATCCACCAAAGGAAATTATCTGTCCGCACGTTTGAATATGAACATAACTCAAAATTGTAACGAACTAGACGAATGAAACTTGGTACATGTTTTATCACCAGAATCCATAGATCTGTATCAAATTTTGGACAAAATTCGTCAACTAATAGATTGCCAAATTGGTTTGTGTATTTGTGGGTATTTGAAAGTGGTAATTCAAAAACGCGTTAAGCTAATTAAACTAAAATTCGGTATGTGGTCTTGACACACAAATAGCAGATATAAGTCAAATTCTGGATTTGATCATTCCAACAGAAGAGGTCCAAAACGCATATTCGATTGTCATAACTTTAAGACTGCGCTCAACATAATGCACGACGCATTTTGTAAGAACACTGGGGAAAGTAGCGGAGTTTAATATTCGAGTTGGTTAACCCTTTGGCATACGATTTTATTTAACCTCCTAATAAGATGCCACCACCCATTTGGGATATTTATTATTATTTCAATCTATTTAAGATGGTAAAGGATACTTGAGACAATTAAGCGTGTCCAGATGATTTTTGTATTTAAAATTATTTGTTATATTGATCTAAATACGGTTTTAAATAGCAAAAATTCTGTAATTCGATGCGCGTGTCAGACTCGCCATTGTGAGCGAAGGGGTTAAATACATTATTGACTAGAAAAAAGGCCGTTTCTATTTCCAATGGTGTGTGTGTGTGGAGGGGGGTCGTTTATGGGTTTAGTAAATAGTCCAAATTAGTGCAACAGTTATTTATTTTAGGTTTACGTTACACACGGACAGTTTACAAAAATAATTTCAAAAACGGAAAGAACAATAAAGAAGAGAATTATTTGTGGAAGGCAAGGCGCTCCTTAGCTTGGTCTCAACTGAAATTCAAAGCTTCAGAGGGCGCTGTCTCTGACGTTAGTCGCAGTCAGTTATGGTTAACGTTAAAAGAGCGACTACAATGGCCATTTAACTTAAAAGGAGTAATTAACTCGGAATATACTGTCTCCTACATTAACATTTCAATGCATGAAGATTGACATAAATTTAAATATATTTTAAAGAGGTCAACACAGATCATAAGATGAGCTGCGTTCATTAGTTACTCACAAGAAATTCACATTTTCCATTTTTTCTCCTTATGCTTATTCAGAAATCTCATTAGATAATGGTAAAAGAACTTTGAGACTGCACAACGGTCCGAATATTCTAAATTGATTTGTAGTAAAACTATTTTAGTAGGCTTGAGCAGATGCAAGATATTTCATTCCTTGTATTTCAATAATGATGAACTAATTATGCAATTCCTGAACACAGAAATCTCTTCTCAAAAATTCCCAGAATAGTTAAGGGGGGGGAGGCACAGTCAGGTAGAAAGGGAATTTTGGATACTTTTACAGATATTTATTATAATTATTATTACGATTGGTGTCAATGCAGAACGTGTGGTTGCATGAGACATAGGCAAAATCGTGTTTGACCGCACGTTAAATGCGACATCCTTCATTGGTAGTATATGAGAAAGTCGAACAAAGAGCACTTCCAAATTTCAAAGTAGAGAGTTCCGCCACCTAGTATTAATCTGAAATTATCTACAATCACCAACGAATATGCACATGCACATGCGGTTGAATAGAAAAAATACAAACAGAAAGTGATTCCACGTTTTTACATTAAATTATTTTGACGTCTTTCAAAAAATTTTGGACATTAATCTTACGGCGTTAAGATAAATCAAATAAAAAGCAAACAGCCAATGATAACACCAATCAACACTTAGGTAATTTAACATATATATCAAGAAAATTTTTTTTAAAACTTGAAAGCCCAATAAATAAAAGTTTGAGAAGGAGGAAAAAAATTAGCCTTTTGTGGAAAAGAGAAAAACTTCAAAACATTACACTGACTCGTTATATGCACAAATATATTTCACGACCGCAGCGCCATTTAACGCCCAGCCATCAGAATTAATTTATTTTGTGAAAATATCATACATCACCATCATTCACTTTAATTTTCAAAAGTACGTTATGAAGTGCTGAAGCAGATAAGGAGGCGCAAAAACAAAACGGACTTTTCATGACAAGCTTAAATTGAAAATGAAATAAATAAAAAGTTCATCGTTAAAAAATTATGAACAACAGTTAATCACTTAACTGGGTCCTAATTTTAGCCGAAGTAACTGTCGTGTAGAATTTTAACTAAGCAAACACTCAACTGACTACACTGCCGCAATTTATATGTCAGAAAGGCATTTCAGTAATTGACTTTGATGGAGCTTTAACAAATATTGATATGCCTGCCCAACATAAATCGAATGTGATGCAACTAAAAATTGCTAGAAACACTTCAAAAAGTTAGAAATAACATTCCCTTAAGGCGCCCAGAAAACTGAAAGGGTTACTATTTCATACCTCGGTACCTTTTATAGCTATTTCCGATTTTTATGGCACTAAAGAATAGAATATATCAGCTGCAAAAGGATAGTTCTGACTAAAGGATGAGCATAAACAGCTACTGTCTTTCGCTATACCCAAGGCCATAAAGGTTTAGCTTCTTCCAGAATCTTCAATAACAGAAAAAAGAAATAATAAGGAATATAATTTTTTGTCGAGGTATAAAAATCACGAAGCGATCACAAATATGCTTCACGTAAAGTACGATGCTCGCTTCTGCGAAAACCCCCCTAATACGTCATAAAACTCAAGCATAAACTTGCCTCTTAAAAATGGTACGTGCCTACTGAAAAAAGGCAGAAATTTCAGTCCGTAAAATGAATTTTATTACATATTTTCGCATCAACAGAATTTTCTGTACGCAAATGTGGAATACTAAATTTTCTCCGATATTATAACTTGAGTTTTATGGACCGTCAAACGTCTCAGAAATTCGAGATATAAAAGGAAGATGAAACATCGAAGTCAGTTAAACTAAATCCGATATAGCTTCCAGGCAGAATAGATTTCATTTAGGAGAAGAAAGAAGGTAAAGAGTTGGAAGAATAAAATATTTAGAAAGTTCTTTTGCTTTTATCTGCTGTCGTAAATAAGTGGACAATAACTAATGCTACTGGATACAAAGTAGCATTTATTTCAGAACTAATTAAAATTTAGGTAACAAAATTTTGATCTTCAACATCTTTACACTTTTAAAACCGTTACTTCGTATTACTTATTAGAAAAAACCTCATTTTGGGAAATGAAAGTTCCATCGTGTCATTAACAGTTCCTAATGTTAATAAGTTTTAAATTCGTGTGTTCGAATAAAAAAAAAAAAAACAGCAGCCAACAAATAGAGGTATATTACAAGAATTTGGTTTAATTTACTAGATTAAATTCCAATTTTAAATTACATATGGACTATAGATTTGCGTAAATATAACATTATTTGGTTTATTTTATAAGCACCAGGTAGCAAGCAGCCCTGGAATGGCAAAACGTTTTTAAAGAAAAGATTGAGAAAAATTTCAAAAACGATAAAAAATTTAATTTATTAAAAATTTTGCAAAAAAGAAGGCAGAAAAATATAAAAAAGATAAAGAATATCTTTTACTATAACTTTTTTTCAGATAAATTAATTTCTATTGATATATTTACTGTGCACTTGAATTTGTTCCAAGACATTTTTTTCTCATTAAAAAATATTTACATAATTCAAAATAATGTTGAACATAAATAATTTTGTATATTAACAACTTTTAACGTTTGTATATTGAGTTGAGTCTATTTACTTATCTATATACCATTTAGAAGTTAAAACAATTCCTTTGCAATAGCATTATTTCAAAGTAGTACGTATCAATAATACTTCAACAGAGCACAGTCATTGACCTTTACCGACAGCATGAAACTACAATAAACGAAAATTCATAATACTGACAAGAATGCAGCTTAACAGCCATTGTTCATTAATTTATAACAACTATTTACATACAGTGAAAACCATCGGGAGTGGTCTCCCCTAAACTTTCTCGTATACTTTCTAAGTGGAGATTCGTCAAAATCTCGAGTTCGAATTTTTTTTATTTTTTATTTACGATTACAATACTTTCTCTCTGCATACTTCGTATACGGGAAAGTGAAACAAACAAACAAACCTGAAATCAAATATCTGTTGCCACGTTTCAAAAAAATATTACTTTGAAGCAGGCGCGATAAAATAGGCAATGCAATAAATACTAAAGCGAAAATTCTGCTTTGGAATTGAATTCCCAAGAAAACAATTTATACTACCACAACTGTAACAATTGCAAAAGCGCGTGAATAAAAGATTTGCTGAAATAATGAGATCGGTTTGAATTTTATTTACAACAATAAAAAAATTGTTACAATTTATGTTTGAAAACATTATTTATTGTTGTAAATTAAATTTACAACAATAACAGATTGCTACCAGTACGCATGCGCATGAGAATCGGATTAAAAGAAATTGAATATGCAATTTGAACGCCCCTTTTCGACGGATTTGGCCCAAAATTTTATACGGACCTACATTCATGACGATAAAACTGTGTATCAAATTTTATCCATCTAGCTATTCAAGTTTTTGAGTTATAACGTTCACATGACCGCGGACATATAGACAGACAGACTTCCCGTTGACGGATTTTGTCCAAAATTTGATAGAAACCTGCAAATTATGTTTAAAGACCACATACCAAATTTCATCCCCGTAGCTCTAATAGTTTTCGAGTTATCGTGTTCACAGACAGACATGATTCCAAAATTGTGTTTTTCGGACTCAGGGAGGTCTAAAACGTGGAGATTTGTGAAAATCTCGAGTTCGAATTTTTTGACGATTACAATAATTTCTCTTTATATAGTTCGTACACGAGAAAGTAAAAAGGAATTATCCGGGTTATTTAATTCAAAGTCGAGCTAATCTGACACATCTCCTTTAGTATCTGGGTCTCATCTTCAGCCATTTGGCGCTTTTATGAAATCCATTCTATCATAACGCATAATCAATTACTAATATAATAACCCAGACCTGTCTCTCGGTAACGCTCTGACGTCACCAACAATTTATTATCGTGATTATTTATTACAATCGTGGTGATATAATTTGATAATATTTTTTGGCAACGTTTTACAAGCAGAGAAGAACTTTGCTTTGATTAGAATTTCGAAAAAGAATTCCTTTGAAATTTTAACTTTTGACTTATGTTTGACAAGCTGAGAATTTCATGATTATTGAATTATAATAAAATTGTTAAACAACGAAAAATACTTCACACGGAATGTTGTTTACCAAGAGGTTTTTTGAGTAAAGAAATATGTAAATAAAAAATTATTTCCTGTCATAAAACATATGTTTATTTTATTTGTTTTTAATCAATCTTAAACATTTCTCTCGCATATTTATCTATTTAAACACGTAAAATTTGACGGGAAATCCCTCGAATGAAGAGACAATTTGCACCCGTCATACCATGACGGGTCATTTTCTCGTTAATTTATAATAACTATTTACATAACAGTAAAAAAACGGAATTATCCAGATTATTTCTTTCAAAGCGGAGCTAATCTGACACATCTTTAGTATCTGGGTCTCATCTTCAGCCATTTGACGCTTTTATGAAATCCATTCCATCATAATAACGTATATTCAATATACAAATATTGCCTTATGATTAAAGCTTATTACGATGCAATGCAAGACAACTCTGAACAAAATACGAAATCCCTCATTCTGGTGCACATATCCTCCAGGGTTGGCCAGCCGAAATCTGGAGCAATGAGCAAACGTGAGGCGCCTCGAAACGGGAAAATTATTCACTTTGGTGGAAAATTCATCCCGGGTCCCCATCCCAATCCAAAGTATACCCTTCAATTACCATTGCCGAAAAGCGAGCATTTATGCCACAGCACGCGCACGGAGAGCTCTTTCCCAAATGGAATTCGCAATGGTGCTATATATAACCATTCCGAATGTTTTCACTGAACATGCATACATTATTCTGGAAACAACATGGGAGAACGAGATGATATAAATAAAATAAAAAGTGAAACGGTAAACATAGTTGCCAAGACCACTAAGCGAGATAAAAGTGTTGCATCTTCAATTTTTAACAATATCAAGTAAAATGCGCCTTTAAACAGCTTCTTACGCTATTATAAACTAGAAAATCGCCCGTCATGGTACGACGGGTGCAAATTGCCTCTTCATTCGAGAGATTTCCCTTCAAATTTGACGTGTTCAAATAGATATATATGCGAGAGAAATGTTTAACATTGATTGAAAACAAATAAAATAAACATATGTTTTATGACAGGAAATATTTTTTTTATTTATACATATTATTTACATATTTCTTTATTCAAAAAACCTCTTGGTAAACAACATTCCGTGTGAAATATTTTTTCTTTGTTTAACAATTTTCCTTGTACTTCAAATGTCTAATCAATACAAAACACTTCTCTGCTTATCAAACGTTGCCAAAAAATATATTATATCATGATAGCAATAAATAATCAGATGCATCGTGGCGTCCAAACTATATCACGCTCATGATATACCACTGACGTGATTTACTACTTTCTATTAAAAAACGGAAATTAATTTGAAATATAGGGATTAATATCATTTAAAATTTCTCTGGAAGTATAGATCATGGCGGGATAAATTTTATATCAATCGATAGAAAATTTTATTTCACTATTTTAGAGCTATTCAATTTGAAATTAGAACGACAATTACTCTTTTAAATTTAAAATGACTGAAATTTAGGTTCTCTAACAATGAAACAATGCTGTTTAACGTCTCGCAGTGCTATGGCGCGAGTTTTATGGTTGGTGACGGCAGAGCGTTACCGAGAGACAGATCTGGGTTATTATATTAGTAATGCAGCGGTCTACCGTATCTTAAGAGTAAAAATTTCAAAAAAGTGCTGGAAAACAAAAGTGCGCATTATGTTATATCTCCAGACATTAGTACGATATTTTTTTCCGACAGTCAGGGAATTAGAAGAAAAGCTGCAAATTCACTCATCGGAAAATCGCATCTTAAAAACAAATTGAAATCAGTGATAGCTGAAGTCCATGGCAATTAGAAAGCCAAGATCAACCACATTATCAAAGAATGAGATCAGACGTGTTTCTACTCGTATGAAATCATTTTGACGAGCTTTATGAAATTAAGAGTCTTTAGTTTTATATAAAAAGTTTTATTATACGGAAAGCAATAACTGGTGTTGAAAACTAAGCTTCGCGCAAATGTATTAATAACACTGTGGTATATTCAAACCCATTTCACAGAGAGTAAGTACACATAGCGTAGCATTTACTTAATTGTCAACTTGAATTGTCATTGCCTATAATAATGATGAACAAAAATACGCCCGACTGTAAAAAATAACTTCTCGGATGAAAAAACACGAAAGAATCGCTTTCGGTTTGCAGACAAAGTGTAAAAATCTTTCTGGTCTGAAAAGTAGTTTGAGGATAGTAGTTTGAGTTTAAAAAGTTTTTTTTTTAAAAAAACACAGGCATGAGTTAAAGGTACGATTAGGAGCATTTTCGTCTCATCAGTGATTTAAATTATATTTGCTTTAACCACTGTTTTATAACGATTTATATATTTCATGAGAAGTAGAACATACAGGGGGAGGGGTTGAATAAGTCATCTATTGAGGAACTCTATGGCTGTAATCAAAGACAATCGAAGTTGAGAGTGCGTAGAAAACTGCGAACGACCGCATCACCAGAGAATGACGTAACACGTGTTTCCACGCATCTCAGGGGATAGAGAGAGCTCCATGAAATTTCAATTTCAAGGGAAAGGGAATCAATAACTGCATGATTTGGTAAATATTAATCGCAAGCATCAGTTCATTGCCAAATTAGTAGTATTATATTCTAAATTTTCGTACAGATTGTCATAGGTGCTTCAAGTCTACATCTGAGTGAGATATAGTTCATGTTATTCATCATTCTTTGTATGCTCTTGTAACGACAGAGAACGAATAACAACACCAAAAAGGAAAAGACTACTCGTGATTTCATAAACCTCATTCTGCTGCGCAAGTGTAACGAAATTTCCGTCTCTAGGATACCATAAGGAAAGGAGATATCAAATGCACTGCAACTGGTTTGACGTGAACATGAACATGCTCTTAAAGCATATGGCAACTGCCAAACATAAAGGATTTCTCAATAGGATGTTTTTCAGGGTAACCAAGGGCAGCTACATTGAACATTTGTGAAAAAGGTAAACTTTTACATTTCAGTATATTATAACCATGTGTAGTCTCGTGCCTGGCTGTGTAACTACGCATAATGATCCATTCTTTTTGTCCAACTATTTTATGCCCGCCCTGTATAGAGTCTCACTACACAGAACATCTATTATTTGTGTTGTATTATTGTTGTTGTGTTTGTGTTATGGTTGAATCTAAATTCTGTCCATATATATGAAAGATCTTTATTAAAGGCGAAATGAAGAATATCTGAGTCAAGAAAAAGACTAGTTTATTCCATCTTCTTTTATGCAATCATTGAAGATAGGTTACCTTTTCATAGGTAAAGGGATCATTTTATGCGTAGCTCCATGACCAGGATTAAAGAGGTTACACCCGAGCGGCGCGCTGTTGTTGTCAGCTTACATGCTTGAATCAAAAAGGGCAGTTAACAATACCCTGAGAGGTTATATACGGCAAAAAGGGGATTTTCCCGAAAGACTCGTGACTCGAAATGAAAGTCGTAGTGAGCTTATTACGAAGGAAGTAGAAGTAATTAAAAATGAGGTGTCGTTAAAAATGATTTAAGAAAGTTAAAAACTTAAAATATCACATATATATCAGTTATTTTTAAATATCTCAGGGTCATATTCAGGAATATTTAACAGAACGCAAAAATGCACTGCCTAACTCGACTCGCGCTGTTAACTTGGACTGTCACCGACTATAATAGTTGTGCAAAGGAGATATATTATCGCTTCTAATCGAATTAATTAGCATCGAAAGATACAATAAGAAACTGAAAGTATGTAAAAAATGAACACCATTGTGCGTAAAAACTGAATTACAAGTCCAATTGGAAAATAGCAGGTTGAATCCAACTACTGAAATCGTTTTGTATGTACAACTATGACATCAGCTAGCTATCGACCAATTACGTTTATCACATCTAATATTAGCCACTCACAGTTACATGTCACAAACATAGAACGATTAAAAGATGGTAACAATAAAATTACGCAATTAAACCTCAGGAGAGTTTTGAGAACGCAGGTTGCGTCACGTTATGGTTAAACTAAGAATAACTGGGATCTCTTCACATAGCTTGGTAGCGCTCTCCTGCGCAAGCGCTTCTAGTGCTTAGAGAGCGAGCGTGCATTTGTCGAGCAGTTAATTTCCGAAGAATGGTTCGTTTTCAGTTTCGCGCAAAGAACGAAACACGCACCGCTAACTACGTACCACAAAAGCACAAACAAAATAAACAGCCAAATAGTGACATAGTTGCCGCACATAAAGTTTTAAAAACAGACATCTTAGATGTATGGTGATCGTTGTTTTAGATTTCATGGGGGTGAGTTAAGTGCTGAATCCATTTTCTTGGCCAAGAGTTTGAAATAAAAAATATATATGAAAAGGTGATTAATCTGAGTTTTCATCGCCGACGCGATATGCTAATGATACTTTTCGTCGCATTTGTTATCGATATTTATGAGAACGTGGTGTGGCAGTTGCAGGCTGCGATGCATTTGGTGCATTATATTAAAGATATCTGAAAGAAAAAATGAGGGTAAAACATTTTTTATACTTATAAATTCCGGGAAATGGAACAGCTGATCGATTGATCTAAGTGTTTCGCATGAATGTCGTTAAAAATGTGTTAAGATAAATCGATCGTTTATATATTATCGTTCTTTAGTGCTGCGGAAATAGAAATCGCGTTCAAAATGCCTGGCTAAGGCGATTTAGAATGTTGAATCAAAATTCGAAAAAGTATTTCACAAAAAAGATGCGCTTTGAAATTAGATCAACGACAAAATAGAAAAAAAAATGTTTATTTTATTGCTATAATATTATATTTTTCTACAACTCATTTCACAACATGGTAAGTTCATAACGTGGTTACATTTAACCATATTAAAAAGCTGTTAAATATGAAAAATCTTATCTTTATGTTATAATGAATTAGAGATATTAATTGCCACTGAAACTTAACATATAAAATTGATTCGTTTAAAATAAATCAATTAAATATGGACCATAAACTATATTTTATGATACAATGCGTTTCAGACGTTCGTGGATTATAATATATTAATTTTAGGCCAAACATTTCCGCTCCATTTACTGTTCTAGTATTTTTTAATTTAATATACGCATTACATGAATATTCAGATTTTAAAAGTTATTCCCATGTGTTAAATAAAAAATAAATATAATTTACTTGCTCTGTTAATAAACTACTTTCCTCAAAAGACATTCGAATTTATCTTCTGAAAAAGATTAAAATACAAATAAAACTAACTACAACCGCACAGTTTACACTAGCAGATGGCATTGTAAAAGTAAAGAGGAATTTCACTTTTAAAAAATGCCAACAGGGCAACTAAAAAAACTTTGACTGGGCGTAGAATCATAGACGTTTATGGAATTAAGCTTTCTACGGTGCACAATTATGAATGAAAATTATTGGTGTGGGGACAGGGAATAGAAGTTAAAATACTTGATATTAAATTAAAACAAATTTATGTGCCGCCACATAAAAATGACAAGAGTATCTGCGCATGTTAACTGTACACACATCCATTTTCCTTCTGCAAGAGACGCCAACATATTGTAAAATTAAATGGGCACGGCGCGTTTCAGAGCGAATTGATGCCATTAATCCAAATAATATGAAGAATTTAATCCAAATCAAATAATATAACTTCGATTCATTTTCTTTAGTTTTATAGTTAAATTATGATTTGGTGGAACAATTGCCTTTCCCGCCGAAAGAACTCGTGAAAAGAAAAAAATTCAAAAAGTCCTTCTATAAGGTAATAATGGCTAAAGGAAAAGTTTCCAAGAACTGAAATGGAAATTAAATGCATTAGGAACCATTCTCCCCTTAAAATGACACCAGAAAAATGATAGAAATAATGCGACCATTTCAAATAAATAACGACGTGCGGTTGTGAGCAAAATCTGGCACGCCACCAGAACCAGTAGAAAAACGGGAAATATATGTTTAACTGCAGCATAATATTCCAATCCAATTTCATCTAACTCCATTCCTACGGAAAAAAAAAGGAAATCAAACATATATTTTCTTAAACGAAAGGACAGAAGGAAAAAAAAAAAGTCGCTCACCCACCCCTAATTAAGATGCTACGCTAGTCAAGTCAGTTGAATTTATGGATCGGAATTTCGCTCCAAATAATTTTCATATTCACTCTCTAGTGTTGACCTAAGAAGAGGGAGGGGTGCAAGAGGCATGTAACAAAAAGCAGAAAGAAAGGAAATGAAAAAAATAATAAAATAAAAAAAGTCTAACAGATGGGGAGGAGGACGAAAAAAAATACTTCTTCCAGCAGCGTATTTATTAAAGATTCCTCCTCGCTACACAACTCGATGATAGATGAGAACGGAGTAAATCAACTCAATTAAATTTCACCATCAATAACATGCTGGATATTCTTGAAAAGCTAAGTTTCCGGTTCCATCCATAATTCTAAGTCTTTTTGACTTAAATCGAAGGGACGCCTTTTCTCTAAGATCGATGACGTAGAGTAAGTAGCAGGGAAATTTATGGTCAGCATCTCTGTCTATCGCGTTGCTTTCCTGCCTTTTTTTTAATGCTTTTTTCCCTGCCAGCCAGCCCTCTGGGAGGATTAGCTTTTTGACACTAATTGGAAGTAATAAAAGCGATATTTCGGAGGACGTTTTCAAATTAATAATGGTTAAGTTTCTTTGACAGTCGAGTTGTTGTGGAGTCTCATTAAAGTATTGCGCGATGCATCATTAATATTATGAAACAGTTTCGCATATGGAAAAATTCCGTCTCCTTCAACATAAATACAAAGCGAAACAATTTTTTGCCTTTATTAAAGCATTAAGAAGGTACAGAAGATAGCAGAACTTAAATAAGGCTTTCTTACGGTTTTCCTACAAAATCAATAAACCTTTTCCGGATACAAGTTTGTCAGATCCTATTTTCATGCGCAATATTTTATTTGTTTTTATTTTGTTTTAATTAAGAATTCTTTAACTATGGGACTACAGCGCAGATAAATTTCGAGACTCGCGAGTCGAAACTTATGTAGCACTAACTTACAGCACATTCTTCCAGTCCACCAAAATAAATAAGAGGATAGCTCGCAATTTTGAAACGTTTAATTTAATCGGGAATTTATTCTGAGGCATTGGGTCTGGCGCTTTAGCGGAATATATGGACACTTAACAAATTAAAGGTATTCGCTTTCACCCATCATTGTAATAACAGAAGTCATAAGTAATAACAAAACAATAGAACAAGTACTCAGAGAAACGGTTAATTATTTTTAAATTTATATCGACTGCAAAAAGTTGCAACGAATGAGTGGATGAAATACAGGAGGCAAAGTCCTTACTTTTTATTATTTTTTAAAATTAACAGTAACTATGCACAGTACCTTTAATAAGTAATCTGAAGTTGTTTTCCATTTAGAGAAAAAAGATTTTCACACATCAAAGAAGTAAATTTCATTCTGGTAGTTTAGGACAATGAATTAAATTTTGAAAGTTATAAAAAATACATATATCTAACATATTTTTTTTTAAATTACCAACATTTGTTAAACTGTTGTGTCTCCAGCATTCTATAATAAAATCCACACGCTTCCTTCTCAAACTAATTCAAAGTCTCATCGCCCTGTGTCGTGACGCTGGCTCTTTTATCTATCTGAACAACACTCTGACTGAAATGACATCTTAGCATTTAGACGAACTCATTCCAGAAATATTTTCGACGAATTTTGGGAACTAATTTCTGCAACTTCCATATTTATAGAATGGGGAAATATATTCCGCGGAGACATAACACACCGATGTCAGGCGACTTGCACAGTTTCAGAAGGAGAGAACCGCAGAATCGCAAATGAAGTCGGGATAGATTCCGCAAGCTATTCATCGCGAATCCTCTAAAGATTTTCAAATTTTAGGGAAGCAAAACTTTTCCGTTTACCCAAAACTTTTCCGTTTTCCAACTATGCCGCCTCTTCTTAAAATGAGAAACTATTATTAACACTCCCACGAAAGGTCAGTAAACTGATTTGAGGGGAAGATAATATTATGGTTGCGAAGTTTTCTCATTTGCATTAGTAGCTGCTACTTGAAGTGGAAACATTTTGACGAAATACATGTTAGCTCGTAAGGTTCATTTATAAAATTATAACTTCTGCAAATTTAATGAGCCTCATTTTATTTAAACCTATTTATTATAAAAAAATTCGGTGACACGTTTTATTTTTAGAACCCCATTAGCAAGAAAAAAAGAGTATATCTCTTTGTTTCTTGCTAATGGAGAATTTTTTTTTCTTGCTTAAAAAAGACATACTTTATTTTTAACTCTCTCGTATACGAAATATATAGAGAGAAAGTACTGTAATTATCAAAAAAAAAATCGAACTCGCGATTTTGATAAATCTCAACGTTTTAACCTCTCTGAGGCTAAAAAAACTACTTGCGGAATTATGTCTGTCTTTCTGTCTGTTTCTCTGAGAACTCATAACTCAGGCAATAAGCTAGACAAATGAAATTTACTGCACGGTCTTCATAACAGAAGTGTCAAATCTATAAAACTTGGCGCCAAATCATGAAAGGAATGTCCGTCTATCCGTTCTTATCTTGCGCCTAGGTGTCAAACTTTGGACCAAACTGAGAACCGGTAAGATGCACTCTCCCAAAATCCTCGATTCTCTTCACTGTACAGAGAATCTAACCCAAAGCGCGCTACATTGTGTAAATAATATACAAGAAAAGTTGAGAGGAGAATACTCCCGCTGGTAATTGCGCTTTTCACTCTATAGACTGTGCTGCGATATATACTGTGCTTCTACACTATACTATATAGACACTATATAGTATCTATACTACAGTACTATATAGTATCTATATAGACTGTGCTGCGAAGAAGTTCAATAAAAGGAGTTATATAATGAAGGGAAATTTTACCGTTCTGATTTCTCGAAAAAAAACTTTAAACAAAATTATACACAAAGACTAGGCAGTGATTATATCATTATAGTGCTTAAAGTTTCCACTATACGTACGTTGTTGAACAACTAAAAGAGATTATAAATTACTTTTCAATGGAGTCAATTTACGTGATGTCAATTACAAGGGAAACGTTGCACATATCATATAACATTAACAAGTTGACAAATGATGTTCCATGATGATGTGACATTTTTTCCTACTGCGAGATAAGCCTAGATTTTTAAAAAATTAATTGGTGGGGCGCACTTGACTTGTGACACATGAGCATGAATTGGTAACATTTTGGATATTTATGCTTCATCTTTCATCGAAGCTCTTTATTGCTATCATTTACTGAAGAGTTTGGGATTAAATAAAAATTACGGGATGAGCGATTAAAATCTTTTTGTTTGTTACATCAATAATAATAACCACTACAAATATTTCATAAATTGTACATTATTAGGAGTTTTAATATTTGCATTATTGAGGAGGGGAAATTGACTTGAAAGCATGTAATTTGTTTAAACAATCCCGAATTACGGATTCTTATAATCGATCAGCTTACTTTTTTCGCCGCCAAACATTTTTCTTTTCCGCAAAAAGTCTTATTTCTCAGAATATTTTAGTATTTATAACTGACCATGAAATTTATTTTCAAAATTGAAAAATAATAATAATCTGTACGGGAAAACGCATGAATAAATTTTCCAAGTTATTTCTTTTTTACGACTTATGCGCTCAACAGCCATCGATGTAGACAGCAAAAAATGTGAACTCGAACATTTCAAAAATACACTAATAACTCATTTTTACCATGAATATAAATCAGATCTTAATAAGGAGTAAAATCCATAAGTAGGCGAATCACCAATCAGATCCTCAATAAACACTAAACACCAACCTTGAAAAACCGAGAATTACAGTCATCGGAAGGAAGAGGAATGATGAAGACCACAACCCTTTGACTGCACAATCTGAGAAATGTTGCGAAGAAGTGTTTTTATTTACGAGAACCCAACACCACAGTAGCGACCGTCCATCAAGCCCTTGACGTCACATCCAGGTCCCAAGGGTCGTAGCAAGCGATCGACATCCCCCTTTCCCAATGTCGTACTCAGAAGTGCCTATTAATAGATGGCGAAACGTAAGCATTCCAGATAATCAGCTTGGAGAGAGAGCATCATCCCCAGTGGAAAGGAGAAGTGTTGTCAAACTTCAAACGTCGACAAGAACGAGGTTGGATGATGTGAAGTCTTCGGGGAATAAAAGTCGGAGGGCGGATATTTGTGAAAAGATTTGTCTTTTGGGACGTTGTGTCACTGAGAAGAGGTAGAAGTTAATGTGATTACATGTTTCAAATGTCAAGTCATTCTTATGGAGAATGGACTGCTGAATCTTCGCTGTTTTGGACTAAGCGGTACTTTGATCTAGAGCGATCTTGATTTGCCCCTAAACTACTCAATAAATCTAAGGCTATGCGCATACATGCAATTATTAATCGGGCAACAGTTTAATTGCATGTTAAAGTTGCAACTTTATAGATCGGCAACTAAACAGTCGTAAAACCACAGCGATCGTCGTTTGATTAAAGAATCGCACAACTATCGTAAAGTACATGGGTTTCTACTGGAGAGCGCATACATTCAACTAAACAGTTGCTCTGCTCTGTTCATTCAAGGGGTGAAGGTCACAAAGCGAGCTCAGAAATTGGCGCGTTAACTAGACGGGGCGTTTTAAAGAAGCGCGTGCGCTATTCTTAAAATAATTTAGCTCTAAAAATGGCTGAGATTATTAGGATTGATATGGAATTATTGATTGAGTGTATAGAAAGAAGGCGTGCGCTATATTTATTATCAGTTATTACTTTTAAAATAAATAATAAATTTGCATACTTTTAATGATTGTTACTCCATTTTTATTAATAATGCATGCGTTTTATTACATAATTTTAATTAGCTCAATTGGTATTTTCTTAGTTGATATTTCAGATGCTTTGAAATCAGTAGTTTTAATTTTATCCTTTATATTATTTATCTCTCTTTGTCAACATCCCTTTTTCTCAACTAAGCGATGAATCAGATATAATTGAATATGACTTTTTAAAAGACTTCAATGAAAACGTAGTCATTTTACGTTTCAAAATTTGAGTGAAAAAAAATTTTGAGTCACAAGAGAAGCTGTCACTTGGGCAAACTTAATCTAACTCATGTGACCTGTGCTATAAACATTTGAAAACTATGAAACATTTTTTTTAACATTTGTTAAATATGAAACATTTATTTACTCAATATACTTCAATAATAGACAAAATATTTTAATTATAGTGATGTGCGCTTTTTGGAATGAGCTAGTGATATTTAGAATCGTGTCGCATTCTATGTTTTTCGTATTCATAGTGTACTAGCCATCTTCGGCGACTAGCTTGCTCACCGGGAATATAATTTCAATGGAATCTCTTATGCATAATTTAATATACATGGTTCCCTTAACAATTTCAAATTGTGATAGACATTTAATCCATGTTCTTTCAGTAGATTTACACCTGTCCTGTTCATTGTCTGCATGAACGTCCCTAATAGAGTCAAGTGACTGGTTGTGTCATGCAACATCAAACTGCACATTGTTGGCATCAACTTCACTCTTATTCCTCTTGCAAAATATATATTAGATTTTAACTTTAAAATGGCGCGGTACATTTTACTTCCAGCCTCATATTAACTGGATGAAAATGTGCTGATTAAAACATAGCATTAAACATTAAGATATTGCCTTATCTTTCAACAATGATGGAGAAACACGCAATTAAATGTTTGTTTAAACAATGAAAACGGTTTGAATTGCGTTGCAACAATGAAGAGTATTGTAGTAAATTATGCCAAAAAATATTTTTAAAAATTCATTAAAATTAGAGAAAATATTGTACGGCAACTTAATTGATATCATTGAAAAGGTAATTTTTTGCACTTCCAAGATTGCGTTATGCTGTAATATTTTCGGAAGTTATAAAGGAAAAACGCCAAAATTTCGCTTAATATTTAATTAAAATTTTTAAAAAGGGCTCCGAGGTGCACATTCCCACCCTCCAAAGTATGTTTGTGCCAAATTTAGTGGCTCTAAGTCCAGTGGTCTGACCTGTAGAGCGCCAAGACACACACACACACATTCTTCTTTATTATCAGTAGAGTAGTAGTCGGCTACTTTACTCTGAAAAAACTGATATACTTTGATAAATTGTTCCGCTAACTATTTGTAAATTGAATATAGATATCAAATTCGAATTTGGTTAATTTGAAACTGAGGGATCCACAATGAAAATTAGATGTATCCAAAAGTTCGAATTAAGAAAAATTGGGTTTAAAAACAAACACAAGAGATAAAGATTTATTTTAAAGTTTTAATGAATATTACGTAATTAATTAATAAACAGTAAATAATTTCGATGTATAAAGCAATATTAGTTATTCCAATAAATAAAAAAGCAATTTAAATAAAGAAATATATGTACAGCACCTAGAGTGCAAAAATTGAGTAATTATTTTTTAATTAAATACATAGAACAGGAGCTAAGAGCGAGTTCTTGAGTTAATTATAGGCCTTAAAGATAATTCGCTGGAACTTAAAAGATACGGACGTATTTAACTAACGAAAACAATTCAGAAATGAGCACGATTTTAGTTTTGACCTAAAATTAACCTAATAAATTCGAATTATAGGCTTATGTACAGAACTCGCCTATTACTAGTAATGATCATCAAAGCATTTGATAAATAAAGAAATCAATGAAAACGAAAGTTCACCATTCAGTCTAATCATTGAAATGATAGCTTCGTGAGAGGGTGTTAGCTGAAAATGAATTTGAGAAAAACTAAATTGTATCACTATAAAAAAAATCATTTTGGAGCTCCCAGCGCGTGCGCAGTGCGTGAAAAGACAGCCAGAGTATCCAAAAATGGAGAATCGAAAGAGATTAAAAATCGTATGTATGCGCACCCGTCGCAACTAAACAGTTTAGTCGCCGTGAAATCGTGCGGTGCAGGCAACCCGACTAAACTGTTTAGTTGCGGAAGGAATTGCCTGTATGCGCTTAGCCTAACTTGACAAAAATTATTACAGTCAAACCTCGATTCACGACCGTTATAATAGCGTTTGTAATCCGAAAAGTACGTACACCAAAACTATTTTCCCCATAGGAGTTGATGTAAAATGGATTGCTCAGTTCCAGGATCCCAGATGACTACGTATTTAAACTTTCATAATATCACGCTTCGCCCGACTTCGTAACACAAACTCAATGGAAATCATTAAATCTATCATAGAAAAAGATCAAGATACCACTAATCAGATTAAGTAAAGTCGAAAACTTAATTTAGTTTGGTCGTGTCTGTTATCAGGGGAAGGTTTTCATTATAAGGGTTTAAAGGTGTTTTCGTGGTAAGTATTCTGTTATGAAATACAGTTTGAATATTGAAACTTAGGAGAGTATGGTCATGGTTTCTAAATATTTTACGCTTTCCCTATTGCCCTTTCTCTGCATATAACAAACTAATTGATCCATCATGCTTTTAACCTCTCGGGACATGTGATGCCATTTGGCGTTATCGGAGTAATGTGATTTTCTATGCACTCCCTCTTTTAATTTAGGCTGGAGAGGGTTTGATGTGGCCTAGAGGGCAACATGATCTGGACACAAATGAATACTTTCAATTAATTAATTAAAAAATAATTAATTTGTAATAAATGAAATTTTTAAATATGAAGTATTTCTAAGTTGATTTCTTTTCCAATTTTTTAACTAATAAATAATAATTTAAATCGGAAAGGGTTGAAGGAAAGGAATTGATTTCATTTTTAAATAGCCTACTCATCATAAAGTATTTTTTTAAAAATCAGCTTTGGTTGACTCTGAAGAATTCAACATCTTCTCATTTTCGCGATAAGTCACCTTTTCCAAATGATAATGATGTCTATTTCCTACAGTTTTGCGAGTTGGTACTTCTGAGCAAGTACTATATTATCCCAAACGCTTTGTGTTGCTATAATTTGTTAGTAAACCGAACTGTTCGTAAACCCAACTTTTATTGTAATGAGAAAATCTCATAGTGGAATACGGCTCGACGCTTCAGTTTAAGTATTACTTTGACTCAAGACAAACTGAAAGAAACACAAACTGTTCGATAAATTCAATTTAACAAAAATTATGAAAATAGGATACATCAAAGTTCTTACAAGAAATTAAATATATCGAAAGTTTCTAAAGGGATTTCATTTAGGAAAGATTGTAAAATGTCAAATTCAACAAATTTATCTTTCTTATATCTATGGATTTGCTTATTTTCATGGTCTAATTCACAACAAAATATTCTGTACTGTTCCTTTTTGCTTAAATTACCCCCACGCCACAAAAAACTTTCGCATTTGCGGATTTTGGTAGTCTACAAAAATCTGACAATATTTCTCAAATATCTAGCAACCCAATTTATAATTAACAAAATAAATACTGAAAGCGATATAAATATCATTTTTACTTCAACATGCAAATTGGCATTGGATGAAGAAGTTACCTAATGCATGTGCTATCGTAGTGTATAATCCGTTATAAATAGGGATTTTAAAAAAATATTTTTTTGAATTATATGGAAATAAAATAGGATTTTACCAAAATTATAAAAATACTGAAGTTATATAATAAGAAGAAGGACAATATCTGGTTTTTATCCTCTTCAACACAACTTAAAAGCAGAAATGCATAGAAAAGCACAAAAAGTGATGCAAATGGCACCAAAAGCCCGGAAAGGGTTAAGTATTGATAAAAGCAACCCATGAAAAATATCATCCTAATAAAATGCGAATAAATGTTTCGAATCTCGATTCCATTGTGTGAAGAAAAAGACTATGTTTATCTATAGAGTCAAATGATTCGATGCTAGAAAGAAAGGAGAAATTTGGAGAAAAGGGTCTTGCCTCAGGAGTACTGTCGTTGCCACTTAACCCTTAAAAGCCCGATTTTTAAAAAATTGATTTAAAAATGTTTTTTGAATTTCATTTCTTGAATAAAACATGGGGAAAATACTTTAAAAATCCTATTTTTTTAAAGTATGGTTTATGGCTGAAAAACAGTCTGTCATCAACAGACAACATTGGGCTTTATTTCGGAAAAAAAAATTTCCTTGATCAAATTCTATAATATTAAACGCAGATGAATTTTAATAACTTATAAAACGGATAAGGAATTTCCTTCAACAACATAGAATAAAATATGGTATTCTCAAGCATACAAAGCAAAAAAGATGCAGCCTCAAGGGGAAAAAAAAGGAATTTATTTTTATTTTTTATCAGCACTCAGACTGCCATCTATATTCTATATGTAGTAAATTGATTTAATAAAATTTTTAATATGTATCCTATTGGAAACAGGCATTGGAGCTTCAGTCTTATTCTCAAGATTTTAGAAGACAAAATTGGGTTTGTTGCTTAAAGGCAACACTGGACATTTAAGGGTTAAAAACGACACGAAATAATAAAGTCCTATAATTCAGCTTTAGGCGAAGGTCAACAGCTTCATTAGTCTCGATATAAGCGATTAAATAGGTTGGTGACAAAATATACGGATAGTTAATTATTTCCGTCTCACTCAGTGGGATATTTTCTCTTCTATTGAATTCGTAACATTATTAAATGCTACTGAAAAACAGAGCAAAAATGTAAAATACCACAATCAAACTACTTAACCGTTTCATAAAAAATTACATTTGACATTTCTTTGTATTTACAGTTCTGAACTTACTAAGAGGAAAATATAATCTACAAAATCTTTTAAAAGTCGCTCGTGTCTATTTTCATCAAATGTTGCATTTATAGTTTCATATTCAAAAACTACTTTAATCCAAATATTTATTTACCCTTCAAATCAAAAAACCTATGCCAAAAAAGCTTTTAAGGTCTCTTTTTTTCCGTCAAACCAGTCTCTGTCGCTTATTCAATTGTAAGCTTTTGAAATCATCCGCTATAGAAAATTCAGCTCTGTAAGAAATCCCCCGTGATGTGTTTTTGGCTCAAATGTAAATAACGTACCAATGCAAAAGCATGGCTGGAATAAATAAAACCACAGCTGTACCGCGAGTTCTCTTCCATTATTGCTCGCTTTTTAAGTGTATTTGTTTAGTCTTCTTCTTGAACTGTTCCACGTATTATTGTTCTACATATTATTTACCGTAAATGGATCTCTTAAAAACATAAGATGTTTTTGAAGTGCTTTTACTTTCTCTATTCCTTTAGGTTACATTTACAGAGCAGTAATTTAATTTGCGGAATGTTCTTTTTCAGAATTCTTTGTACGTGACGGGAATGTGTTTCAGAGTTGCTCTTTTATGTCATGGTTTTAAGCCGCTCGGAAAAATTATTCAGCAAAACTTTAATCTTTTATGTTTACGAAAACTTGCGCTTTAAACGGTTTAGCTGCCCATTTTTCTTTCTACGCGGCTGCGGAGGAGCTTATTTAACTCTTATTTCTTCTGAAGAAAGTAATTAAAAATCGCGTTTTCGTGTTCGCCTTCTTGATTTATGCTCTGTGAGAAATGTGTGTGTTTCTTCGCTATTAAAAAGGAATCTCTTTTGAAAAATGTTTTTCGATGGTGTGCTCCATCTTTTACTCTCTAGGTAAACTTTTGTGTGTGAGGATTAAATAATTACAAATGGATTTGCGTGTAAGCCTCATTTATTTTTAAACCGCCATTGAAGTGTTTTTTTCTCTTCGTTTTTCTGGATTTTTATGTATTGTTATCCTTGCCAACAATTATAGCAGCCCTGCCCGAAGCTAACAAGAGTCAATTCACACAACACAGTTACATGACAAAAGTAATGGCTCACGTCAAGTGACATCTATTCTGCATGTTGTCTAGGTTAGTTTATTTTAATTATATTAACCCCTTGCGCGTCGATTAAATTCTGAAAAATTTTGCAATAAAGCACCATTTAGTTTGAGTTAGACACTGCATAATATAAAGCATCAGGAAGGAAACATATTTTAATTTTAAAGTTCATATATTTTGTAAATTAGAAGTATATTATTGGTTTGAATTATTACTGTAATTTATTATGGAGGATAAAAATGAAAAAAAAAAAACGATGAACATAGTTTTAACTGCACGACGAGTATAGCTTGTCACTGGGCAGTTGGTCATCAGAAGCTCATGACGAATCTAGTACAGGAAGGGGTTAAATCCCGTTTTGAAGCAACTCGAGGGCTAATTTGGGACAGACCTCGTAATTTCAGATGACGATAACGAAACCTGAGTTGGCACGTCCCTCTCCAAATTTCCGCACCACACCAGCAGGAAGACGTTTGACCCAAGTCAGATTTAACGCGCACCTGCCTCACAGACACGATGGATCTTCAGTAGAATCGGACTTCGAACCTGCCACCACAGCCCCATCTTGTTTTGGTATGTCACGGATTTTTTAAATCCAAAATTAAATTAGCCCGGCACATTTAACACGGATAAATCAAACCAGCGTGGATTCATCTCGTTAAGAATGTGAATAAATATACAACGCAGAAATCATTCAAAATTATTATTAAACTAAGATCTATTCCGGTTTGACAATGAACTCAAATTTAGTCTATTTTAAAAATCTGGATATATTTTGTAAGATTATTTTAATCATACGATTCAAGTTAGCAAAGGATGCAAAAAATATTTTGATTTAAAACTTAATTTCACTGAAGGCAGGGGGAAAAAAACCACCAAGTTGTTATTGCGGGTGATTTCAAAAGCTTTTTGGTTGAAAAACATGTCTGTCCAATCATATATGCAAAAGCTCGTTAATTATATCACCTTCCATAAAATTATTGAAATGCTCCAAATTCAAATGGCGATTCACGATATTTGAAAAACGAATTTCAAATAAATAGATCTGCCACCAGTTTACACACTATTTTATGAAAGCCACATCAAGTTAAAGCACCTGCAAAACATTTGATCCGAAATCTTTACATCCTTTTCTGAAAGGGAGAAATTAAAACTATCACTCTGCATTCCGCTGTGCGTCAAAACAGGATAAATAAGAATATTCAAAAAGCCGGCATTAGGAGGAAAGGCGAAAATTTCTTCCTGGACTCTCTCATTATCTCTCAGCTTTTTGGTCGAAAGATTTCCTTTCATTTTGAGTTGAATTTCCTCAACATTTCAGCATTGTTCTATTGTCTGAAGTCAAATTATCGTTTGTAGATGTATGCACAAGGAAAGCTAAATGTAAATGACGTATACTATTTTGTAATGGAAATAAAATGGCTTCCTTTTTAAATAGTTTTCCTTTTAAAAAGATAATAGTTTTCGTTTAAGTTAGACAAACAAGTAGGTCTATTTCAGACATTAGATTTCAAACTTCAGAGCGCTATTTTTGAATAAAATAAACCTGTGCTATTTTTAAATTATTATTTATGTTATAAAAGTCATAAGTAGTGTCAGAAATGCAGATGATTTGTGGAAGTTCTCCATGCGGGATTTGAACAAAATTAGAAAAAATTTTAGAAAATTTATTTTAACGCTTAGTAAACACTCGCGAGAAAAAAAACAAAGTAAATTAATTAATTCCCCATACACTTAATAAAATCATCAAAACATTCTTAGCTTAAATGAGTTTGCAACTAATGTAGAAATACAGAATTCGTTAGGAATCGGAGCAATACATCCCTGATTTTCGGAAGTATATCAAACTGGCATTTCAATAAATGATTGTACTTTTTAAAAAATTTATTTACAGAGCGAAAAAAATGTGAATTGACGGAGATCAGATATTTGAAATCGGGATTCTGTTCATGACTCGAAACTGGTATAGATTGATCGTCTTCAAAAGGCACAATTTCAATAATAAACATTTTAAACACTGTATAGTTTGTGAAATCAGCCGCAATGAATTTAGTTTAGCTATGGTAATGTCCAATTTGGAAGTAACATGACGGCTATTTTGCGACGGACCTCATAACTTGGCGCTGTGGTCAGATGACAAGGACGACATCCGGGATGGCATATTCTCTGCAAACTTTCACTCCACAACACATAAGGTGTTGACTCATCAGATTTAACGTGCACCAGACAAGGTGGAATCGAGTCTCAAACCTGGAATCATGTAACACCTTACCACCAGGCTACCACGGCCGCGCTTGTGGAACCTGAGAGACATGGACAGTTTGAGGAGATACAAATTTGCAATAATTCTTTTGAATGCATAAATTTCCGAATAAGAAAATTCATTCAGATGATCACAGAAAGCATTAAACCAAAAGTTTGATATGATTTGTGCTGATCACTTGCCTTTCTGGACGTATATTTATTAGTGGTGATTTATTAATGGTATTAATAGTGAAAAAACCCTCAACTATTAAAACCAAGAAGAAAACGATTTGTAATTTATAAAAGTCATAATTTGCATGAAAACTTTTCTATTAAACAAATCTTAGAATTCGGCCATACGATTTGGGAAATACAACTAACATCCGCTCTCCCTTTTCTCGTTTGAGTAGGAATGCTAACAGTAAAATTACTATTAAAAGTAGATACCATAGAAATTTAGAGTATATCAACAATGAATTTATTAGATCATTTTATTTAATCATATAAAATCTCTAACGTAATTGAAAAACAATTTAAAACAAATTTACGAAGCTAAGATTTGCAATCAATCCGTCTACGCACGAGTTCGTTATGAAGCCAGACAATACAAAAATCATCAGAAGCTAATTATCAGGTGGTAAACCGAGAATTTCACTCGCAGACATTCCATTACCGCGAGCATCACTTTGAAACACCCTAAATCGCCCCAAGAGTTGAGCGGTAGCAATATGGGAAGCACAAATCAATACTCTTGTTCAAGGTAGAGTGCAAGCGATTCACGCCCTTTCTATATCGCTGCAAGGGCCCACCCCCAACCCATTGATCTACTTTAATATCCACCTCCCCCCCTTTCTCAGGGCCTCAAGCAAGCCCTTTCGCCGTGGTAACAGCACGTATTTGCAAGATATAAGGGAAAAGACGGAGAAGCCCGACCACCCCCTAAACGGTGAGGGCAAAATCCTATTTGTTGATAGCTGCCACGGAATGGAAGTGCAGGTCCCTGTGGGTTGAAAGAACCTCCGATGATGGCAGTTACAGTGGTTGATCCCATCTCTGCTGAACAAGACGAGAGATGCTAGAGGAATGGGATCTTGTTCAGACACCTGCGAAGCACCCATGGTGAAGTACCTTCCAAGGAAGATCGGTAAATCAGGATTTTCTTCCCATTTGCACTCGTACCTATAGAATACTCATTCGAATGCGCTTTTCTCAGATATTTTTTGTCTCCGCCTTATTCTTCCAATCCAGTACGAATGGCTCAATGCACAAAGGGCATCAGTACCAAGTTACTATATACCAAAATACGCGATTCCTTACTAAGGTTTCACAAATAAATTGTAAGTGAAAAATATGTTTATATAGTAATTGAATGCAAGATATGTATAAAATATAGAAACTTTTCTCACGAACAGGGATAGAATTACTTGCAGCAAATTTATTCTTCAAATGCACACAACTTAAAATTTCATTAACAGATACACTATTAATGTGAAAATCTGTAATACTTCTGTCTAACTTTTTTTCCCGTGGATATGTGTTCAAGAATGAATATAAATTACACTAATTCCAGAACATGTAATTTCTGAAAATCTCAACATCTCTATAATTAGAAAATCCACCACGCGTTAGATAAATCCAGTGCAGTCTCAAATGAGTGCCTCAACAGAAATTTGAACTTGACACAACAGAAATGAATAACATCAATGCAGGCGTTACGGCTTCTATAGTCTAGGTTACAACTTATAGAATTTGGTAAAACAGAAAATTCGACAACCAAGATATCAAAAAACTGTAAAAATCACATAAAGCAGGAAAATTTAAAAATAAGTTGTTATATATCTTTATTTGGTCATTTTCTTAGTTGAAAAGATAAAAAATAAAGACTCGGGCTTTAAAATAACAATATAAAATCTTGATAAACATTTGTGTTCACTACATTAAAGTTAGAATGTATTTTGTACAACCGCCTATTTAAATTTCTATAAGCAATTTCAAGGCTTCCATAACCGCTTAAAGGGCCATTTTCTTCAATAAATGATATATTGAAAGATTGTTAGCATTGAGATTGATTTAAGAAAAGCAATTCATTTAACTTATTAGAAAAATCGGAATGGTTAATTAATTTGATAAATTAATAAAAACAAAGGAAATTCGAACCTCTAGTCCGAAATATAGCATGATAATGTTTTAGGGGCGATTCGTCTAGCTTGACTGCATCAGCCCTTGCATTCTGTGCGTAATGATTTTTACATCATGCAACTTGCAGAAAGAACGTGAGCCTAATAACATTATCATGTTAACAAATCAAGATACTTCATTATAGTGCGAGGTAAGAAATTGGAACATCCACGTTTTAGTTTCATCGTAAAATTTGGCGAGAACTTACATCAACCTTGTTTTAAGGCGTTAGATACTGACACATTATTATCTTATAATGATGATAATTGATTGATAATAAATTTGATCGTTAAAACGACATTATGTAATAAAAGTATTAATATTTTTTGTGGTTCCTGAAATTATTAACAGATAGTAGCTGTAATCATAGGCGATACAATAGCTTACACCATGGGTAATCACAAATTGATGATTTTGGCGGTAAATATATTTCCAACGGCCTAAGAAAAGATTGAATAAAGGTTTAGAAATGATTCTGAATATTCTTTCCTTTTTATCATCAATACTGTTGCATTGACACTTTCTGACATTTAAGTGCCTGTTTTTCAGTGACAAAACCACCAATGAACAAAAAAACCCTATTCCAATTACTACAAAGAATCAAAAACAATTGATGCGTGATAATAATTGATACATTGCAGCGCAGTTTTTATTAAGAAACCTAAAGACAAAGAACTATATCTAAACTCTCCGATTTGAATAGTTATGTCTTACTATAAAGCTACCCCAAGAGATATTGGGGATATGATATTCGGGAGTAGCAATCGCGAATCGTGATAAGACTTGAAACAGCTTCAAATTTCCTCATCACACCAAAACGAAATGGTTGACTAAAGATCTTAATAAATCGTATTTTCAGTGGAATTCGACTCGAACGCTTGGTCCTTTGCTGACGAAACTTCGACTCTGCCATAAGGCCATTGTAGCCACGAAAACCGATATATAAAACGGATATATAAAATATAACAGTGCGCTTAATTACCTCTTGATTGCTTTTTCTTCTGATAACAAAACTTGCTTCAACAGATGAACTGAAAACGAAAACTGACTCAACATAATTCCACAAACTCCAATCTTTAAAACAATTTTGTGCCCACACACAATTCAAGGGAATCGAAAGATTGTCATTTTATCCACCGATAAATACCAACAAACCTAAGCGCTCGTGGATGAGGCAAAGTCACTTCTCATCCGAAACCTGAATGCCCCTATAAAAGCTTCTCATTTAGGATATTCACTGCGTAACGCTTGAACGACGCATCTGTAGTATTTCCAATAACACCACCAGCATTAAATCCAGACATGTCTGCAACAGAAATTCCTCGTCGTACAACTCTCCCTACTCTCTCTCCCTGGAGAGCCATTTTCCAAAGTTATTCCAGGATTCCGCCCTTGCGCCGACCATGCGTGTCAAGGGTTGGAATAGTGGTTCCAAAGGAAACTAATCTCACCTTTGCTCGACCAGGAGACGCTTTCATAGTCCACATCTCTGGAATAACGGCGGCGGACAGAAGGTTGTAAAATCATTTTCACCAGCCGGTCAAGTACGGAAAGCTTTCATACTAATCAAGGGGGGTCTTTCAAATTAGGACTGTATTAAGCGACCTGTGTGAGTGTTTCACAACCATTTGAGGGGGGCTGTGAAATGGGGATGGGGGCGGTGACGGAAAGTTCTGTGGATGCGGATGTTGCATTGAAAGAGGATCCAGCTCGCGAAGCTTTTAACCTGTCAAAAGCTGATGGCGTCGTTTCGGAGCAAGACACCTTTATAAAGTTTCAGCGCTGCACATTAAAAGGATTTTCTCACTGATTAATCAAGGCCTCCGGGCGAAGTGTCTGCATTGCTTTTCTAATGCCGACGTTAGTTTCGCTGTTCGAGGGATTTCGTGATGGAGCTTAAGATTTTTCCTTTTAATTAAAGGAACAAGTTTTGTATTATTAACGATTCTTAAGGCAATGCTCCGTCTCAGCATTGCCTTTGAAAGGTAAATATGACATTTTGTAAAATTTAATCAAGTCTGAATAGCAATGCAACCTATTGTGACTGAAAATTATTTTAAGTCTGTATTTGATGCACTAATATGAACCAAGTTCATTGCAAGATCTTTCAAACAACAGCTTCATTAGATATTACAGTATTAGCCGAAAGTATTGCAAAATTAACAATTTTGATTTTTTGTGAATGAATAATTTAAATCCGATTAAGAATCTCTGCAGCAAAATTGGCAGAAAAATATTCCCAAATTATCTTAAATTCAAAGAAGAGCTACAAGAAACCATAATTAATGTGTGGAACCATGAAATTCCGGAAAGAAGTGTCCAAAACCTCGTTGATGCCATGTCAGAAAGAGCAGTTGCTGTGATCAAAGCCAGAGAAGAACAACAACATATTAAACGCTTTCAGATTGAACTGTACTGATTTATTAGTTTTGCTACTGAACAGAACTTAGTATGCGGACTCTATTCATTTTTGTCTCTATTAAATTAACGCATGATGGTTTTCACAAACCCGTAACTCTTAGTTTTATGCTCTTTTTTTATACATATAAATAATCAATTTTGTTCAATAACTTACTCAAAACTTGTCTTTCACTTGTTTTAAGTAGTGTATCACTTTACAGGAGTTTCACAAAAGATTAAAAGATGCTATGTGGATACAACTGGGAAATAATACATCTTACAATGTTTTTGGCCACTAGTACAAATATTAAAAATTATATTAATATTATACAAATATTTTGGACTAAAAGTAAAGAGTTTATACTTCAATATCGTTAAAAGTCCAGTTTGAATTATCACATAAGGAGGAAAATGTTTCATCCCCCGAATTGTTTAAACATAGACAGGAAAAACTCTTTTTGTATGAAACACACTACTGCAAAGTGTTGGTACAGTTTAGTTCAACAGAAATTTTTTTTAAATCTAAAAGGTTAAAACCTTGAGGCGATATATTATATATAGTTAACTTCCGCGTTTTCTACCAAAAATATTGTAGAAAATACTGAATGCTTCCAATAGCTTTAAAAAATTAGAACACTAAAAATTAAACATAAATTCTTTTTGATTTCTAGAGAAATATTACGAACATTTAAGATTGAATGTTTAATGCAAAAGAAAACTTTAGGATACAGTCGGTATATTTAGAAAATGGATATTCAAAAGTGATTATTTTAATCTTACTTAACAGTTTCAAGGGGTGGGACAAAGGCTGTCGGCTATAAAACATTTCGCTACTCCATGTAGACACACAAAGCTAACAGAAAGTTCATGTCTTCACCCCATTTGGAGACGGGATCATTGTTCTAGAAGCCTTGATCTATGTTTCTGTTCATTGTTTAAAACTTTAAAACTGGAAAATTACTGAAATTTGAAACTTGCGGAAATTTAAAATCAATTTAATAAGTAAGGAAGGAATGCAGTAAAGCCTCGATTATTGGGACCGTAATCTCCTCGGATGCTCGAAACCTTCGTTTATAGAGACTAAAAAAAAATCGTGACTTCTTTTCGTTCGACAAGGTTTTCCAAAATCGTTTATTTCAAATTATATTTAAAAAAAAAGCCCGCAATACCACGTATTAACATTTTCACAAAATCTTTTATTAGTTATCGAACTTCTTAGATGTATTTTTTGAAACATTAATTAGTCCTGATAAGAGGAATCGCGAGTATTATTGAATTTTGCGGTTTTCTTCTCATTTTCCCAATGATTCTTTAACTATGTTCTCAGAAGAATATTTTCCCCTCTCAACAACGCGAAACTTTCCGACACATTTACAGCACCATTCTTTCATGAAAATGCATGAAATTTGCTCACATTATTGAAGTGTTTAAGAACAGAACTGTGTTATATTTTTTTTCTATAAATAACTTTTTAAGTTACAAGAGATCATCTCCCGATAAAGATATACCACATACCTTCGCAGATTGAAAAACGGCTCCGCCAATACCAATTATGAACCCCTTTTCTGAAAAAATTCGCTGACTTTATTTAAAAAAATGAAAACCACCGTTTGATTTTCTGGCACCAGCTCGGTTAACAGAGACCTCGGTTGATAGAAGCCCAAATAATCGAGGTTCCACAGTACTCGACAATAAAAGAAGCCATAAAGGAAACAAAGGTTATAACTTTATATCTGAACTCAAGCCATCTTGTCTGATGATGGCAAGGTAAAGATAACCCAAGAGCATATACATCTTCGGTGTTGTCACTAGCAATAAAAGATTTTCGGAAAGCAGCCAATCAGGGCGAAAGCTTTCACGAACTGGAGGGTCATCAATGACCAGAATACCACCGATCTCGTTACGGTAATTGAAACTGCACTCCGAAATACTTTTCTTCTCTGTTCCCGAATAATGAGGAGCCATCTTCTCGTGATCAGAAACACGGCTTGTTTTATTCAGGAGTGAATCAGTCATCAATCCTTTCTTCCGACTAAGGCTCGTAGTCAAGAGAAAGCGGAAAGGGCCGCTTTATTTTCAAGCAGATACAGAATAAAGGGCTAAACAGTAACAGCTGTTAAATGGATTACGGCACTACTCAGAAAGGTTGACGAATTATTTGGTTAGTACTCAGTTACTAATATCGAATAGCAAACGGCTGCTTACGTTCTGAGAATTTATGAAGTAAAAATGAAAGTAAATGTGGCAAATGAAACACAAAAACGGGACGTAATTGAGAGAGCAAACTACGGAAACGGAAACAAAAAGGAACATAATAACAATCATTCTTGTGAGTCACAGGAAATTAGAAAACAATATCCGGATATTTGGCACTAGGTCTGAATCATTTGCATTTTATGATCTTGGGCGCAAAACGCGTCTATATAAAGAAAGCACTGTTCAATGAAAGGATAAAGAATTTAAGAAATTGAGGGAAATTTTGAAATAACTTATCGCAAAAGCAACAAAACAAGGAATCCATTCTAGTCAATTTTCAAGGGCTAAGAACTTTTCGGAATGGATTCAAAATAATATTTGGGAAATTTTTCTGTAAGAAACTAGTATTTCGCCAAACATAGCTTCTCATAGCCCGAAATTCCCAAACAGAGAACAATGCAGAAATGTACATAAAAAGCAAATAATCAAAAAATACGAAAAAACACAAACATCAAAACGCTAATAAGATGATAAAAATATTAGCCATCTAGCTCTATTAATAAGCCTTCATATATATATAAAAAAAACTTACCCTATGCTCATAATTGAGGGATGAGGAAAAAACCTTTATTTGAACACTAACCCACGCTAATATTCTCCAAGAAGGAGGAGTTATTAAAGTAAACACTAGTCCTCCTGGCGCCATCTATATTCGTAGGCGACTAAAGTAACTCTTTGTGGCTCTGAGATTTATGTGACTGATTTTTTTTGTTGGGTTTTATTTTTCCCCCCTCGAAAAAAATTCTTGTTTTCAAATGTAATATATTATTCATGCTATTAATATTGGATACAATTTCTGTCAATTCATATTCAATTTCTTCCAACTTAAGTAAAGTCGGACGATGGTACGAAAAATAGTAAATGTAATTCGACAATTCTGGAATAATATTTCGCTTGAACGTAAGATCGATGAATGAATTGCCTAGTGTACTTGGATAGATGGAACCATATTTAGATTAAAATGTTTAAGAAAATGAAATGCCTTCTCGTTTCTCTTCGCATATATATTGAAGTCTCCCATCATAATGATCGGTATGAGAAAGCGCGGGAAGCTAGGTTGGTCATTGCGTGCGTGCGTCGTCGCTGTGACGTCATCAAAATGCTTCGTCATTTTCTCCAACTTTGCAACTACTAAACCGTAATTCCAAATTCTAGAATTCTTTTTGCAATCTTCAATGTCCACCTTTCTCTGTTAAATGAAACTAAAACTCTCCATGTTATTTGGTTGCGGAGCTGTTAACTTTACCACGAAAAGCGTCATAATTTTTTCCGTTCCCGACACCCCATTAGACCACTACGGAGGGACGTAAATTTACGTCAAAAAAAGATTCTCAGAAGGAACGACAGAAGAATAGTTTTCAGACATAATAATGAATTGGCGTCGTATAATAATTCTATAGTAGTCGTGATAATATTAATTAAGAATTGGTGGTGTGGGAGTGCAAGAGACCCTAATAATTATCATAAACACCAAATGTCAATTTAGTTTACGTTAAATTTAAAAAAAGTCATTTTACTTCAACTGTCTTTTTATTATTATTCTCATCATTATTATTTCCTCTTGTATTTGCTTATAACGCAAGATTCCCCCCCCCCTCTATACGAGTGCTTCAATTTTAACTACTCCGAATTACGCGAGTAGAAATTTTGTATATAAAAGAATATAAAAAGAAGAACAGATCTAACAGAGGCTTGGCATTCTTAAAATAAGCCTTTGAAACTGTATACGCACCATTTTCTACCCAAGGAAAGGTGCTTGTGCAGAATATTTTTTTCCCATTAAATCATAAATGGATGGCTAACAATTAAATTCAAAGTGAACTAACAAAAAAGTTATGAAAATAATTATTTAAATGGGGAAAAGACCATAAAAATCAGAATTTGTGCTATCTTAAGACCTGCAAATCTAAAAGGACATTTTAAATTTTCTTACATACCTATTTAAGAGTACCAAAATTCTCGAAATATACAGCAATACGTTTAACTTCGATTTTTATGAAACCTTCAATAAAAATGCGATTACATTTGGAAAAATTAATTAAAATGAAAAACTTGCATTTTTATTAAATTTAATTGCATATTAGCAATAATAATTAACGTTAATTTTTGTAGCAAGATGGAAAAACCACTCTAATTGTCCAAAAGTGATTCAACCAACCAGAAAATTTCTTCAGAAATTCAATTAGTCTACGTTGAAAGGCAAATACATCTTTTAATCCGTTTAATAACAAATAATTTGCGTTCTATCACATCCACGATAAATAGAATTAAAAATAAATAAGGTACGAAGAAAAGCACTAAGCTAATAATATCATTATACATAATCGATTCTGCATCCCGCGCATCAACCCACTCCCTCCGAACCAACAACAAAAGATGAAACTGCATTATTCAGCGTTTCCAAAACACAACAAATTCCCTCTCCCGCAAAAGCAATGCATCACACTCCCATATATTCAGTTAGAACCATATTCCTTTCTGGATTATATCTACATTATACAAAACGACCGGCAAAATTACGCTTTATTCTCCCATGATAGAGCCAGCCTATATTCCTTCCTCCTATTTTGCTCGGATGGGGAAGGGTTCTTTCTTTTTTTTTTTTCTACCAAGCTTTTTTTTTTTTTTTTTTTTTTTTTTTTCTGCATCACGAACCATCTTTACAGTTCATTCATACTTCCGAGAGGGTAAATAAAGGGTTTACGTTCCTTTCCTATGCCCTGCTTAAATGAGAGAGAGGGTTTCTGGGAGCATTAGGACAGGCCTGCATCTATTTTCGAGATAAAAGAGGCTTCCTTTCAGCGCATTTACTACCTTCGAGAGAGTGGAAGAGGAAAGAGACAGCGGGCGCGCTGAGAAATGGTTTAGGAATTTTTTTTTAATAAAAAAAAAAGATATTATCAAGGAAGGAAGGGTTAGATATCTGAGTGAAAGGATGGTGCTTAAATTTATCAAGTCCATATGGTACTAAGTAAAATGTTTTCCGCAAGATGAACTTGGTATATCCATTAAAAAGCTTTCAGCGCAAACTATGAATTACTAGCTATAATAAAAAGATTAAAAATAAACCTACTGGGCAATATCTAATTTCAAAAATCTGAAGTAAATTGTCAAATGTTTTCTTTTACACGAAAGACTAGGTATAGATATATAGTACTAGATATTTAAACGCAATGAAATTCTATACAAAAAATATTTAAATATTGTTAGGATTTCAATTAAATAATGCGCACACATCAGATTTCTGATAGAATCAAAGTTCAAATCAACGATTTCTCGAGCACGAAGTCGAAACTGGCACACCGTGGCTTCTCGTCAACTAAAGAACATTATGCGATGCTGCACGATTTCTTTTTAGGAGAATAAAGATTTTTAGCACTGCATTTGTTTTGAACTTTCAGTGTGATAAAAACGTTCCTTTTCTATGCTTGCTTAAATGAGAGGGAGAGCATACTGCGAGGGCATTTTACAAATGATTAAAATATTATCAGAAATGACAAAACAATGAAGGAGCAGATGGCCATGTGGCAGAAGATGTGTGCAGAGAGAGGCCATGTGGATTCGAGAATCAATTACACAGAAGATTCGTCTTGTATATGGGATTAGTGCATGCTAAATACGTCGGGTCAAACGTTCTTTCAATGGTGAAATGTGCAAATTTGGACAGGAGGGGCCGGCTCAAGTGTCGTCCCCGTCATCTGACCACGGTTACAAATTGCAAATTTTCATTCCTTTTCTCGAAAGACAGGAGTAAATATGCTTTTTCACATTTTTTTCCCAACCTCTAATTTCTTTTCTACTTTGTCACTAAGCTTACAAAAATGTAACAATATTCAATTCTCTCTACAACAAGATTATTTCCTTCTTGCTATCGAATTTGTGTTACGCGAAATTGAAATAACACAGATCACGGGAATGCATTTCGTATCTTGTGAAAAGATTAGAATTATTACAGATTCGGGAAGATGTTTCGAATTATATTGCAACTGTGTTTTAAGATGCAACGACAGTTTTAGAATGCAAAATATTCAAAATGCATTTTATTGATGAAATTAAGCAGCGTTATTTTGTATGACACTCTTTGTTAAAAAGAATCAGAAAAGCAAAAAATTTCAGTGCATCTCTTAACACATATCATGTCCAATTTATCAATAAAAATGACATTGCAACTTCGTATACCCATTACACACGGAAGAGGAAAGACACCACTGCCTTTCACTCTGCAATCGATTCGCAGATTTTATGGCATTTTCATTCATTCAACAATATTCGTTTTTATTGAGCAGAACTATGTGTGCAGTGCAATGTCCTCTTGGCACGTTATATTTTCTTTGTTCATCATCAATTTAATACAGAAAGAGGAAACCAACCAAATCATTTCGTTGGTTCTAACAAGATAATTGTAATGAATGAACTCGGGTAAAATAGGTTTCCTTCATTCAAGCAATAAAGAAATGCGAATACAGTTATTGCACTTTACAACTCAAAGGAACTTGGAGAAATCTCATTCATTAATTTCAACCCGGTACTGAATTGGAGAAGCTGAAATGTTCTGCAGATAAACGTAGTGGATTCGTGGTTTTGAAAACACGGCAAGAATCGCTGTATACTTCGTAAAAAGGAAGAAATCTAAATTTCTAAAAAATTCAGACTTATTAAAGCATTTATGATACTTGACTAGCTGCATTGTTTACAATCGTCATTTGTAATAGGTGAAATAAATACTTTCTCGGAGGAGGGAGTGTTTTCATTTGCCAAAGACAGTTTTCAGATTTAAGACATTAAGCGAAAAACCTCAAATCAAATTTTCGAATAAAAATTTAATTAAAAAATTATTCCAAAAAATTTAAAAAAATTTTAACTAAAAAGATATATAGTACTTTATCTTCGCAGAACTCAAAACATAGGTAGGTATTTGTATTATGCTACTGGCGAATCTATTAGGAAAACTGTATATAGCTTGAAGTTTAAAAATTAAATTTCAACACTCCTAAAATTTAAAAAATTAATCCAGGTAAATAAATTATTCAAAAAAAAATAATTTTCGATTGAATAATTTATATATCCGCATAAGAACGAAACTATTTTAAAAATTCAGATTGCTTGAAATGGAATAAATGATCCACGCAGCATAAAATGTTGTAAGATATTATACAATATATTTATACCACTGGAAGAACGGAAGCTGACAAAATTGTATTCAAGATGTTTAACAAAAAATAATGTAACAATGTTGATACAAATTTTTGGAAACAAAGAAAGATAAAAACTCAAATTCGAATTCATTCGACTTTTTAGTAACTACGAGGATAGGCTAACAGCAAAGCATTTTTAAGAAATTATTATTTCTAAAGTAGAATTAATGGGGGAGGGGGAGTAAAGAAAAAAAATAGAAGTATAAAATATTTAGCAAAAGTCAATGACGGTGCAGTTCCAGTTGTGATAAGCTAAGTTGGGTTTATATTTAAAACTGGGAAAATATCAGTAACATTTATTTCACAAATATGTCAATGTCTTATTTTCAAAACGACGTAACATAACTGAAAATTTAGAACATTTTCTTAAAAATAAGGAAGCAAAAAGGATCCATAAATCTTTTGCAGCCGAAATATTTGAAGCAAAATAAACTTGTCTTCGTTACGGTTAAAAATATGACACGAAGCAGGATTTTTAAACAGTTTACTGACGTGACAACGTCTACGTCACCACGTCTTGATATCAAAAACAGATATCAAACATCAAGGACAGAAGAACCAATAGGTCAAACGGATGACACCGAATATCCTTAGCATTTCGCAGAAGACTTTTCTTTTCTGCCGTATTATAGACGGATGTCTCTATTTGGAATATAGGTTGAGAAATGCCACCGAAATGGATACAACATTATTAAAAAACTCATCGTGAGCGTAACTCAAACGCAACAAAAACAATCAACTTCTTTAACTGATAGACACCAACAACTGTATCATCCGCTGCAGACAAGCAAACTTGTTTATACTACACCCATTAACAGTATAGTTACATTTTTTTGGCTCTGCCAGCAGTGGCAGAGCGGTGATTGAAAGCGATTGCCAAATTCTTCCTTTTCCGCCTGTAAACAGAGGACCAGAGACGAATCAAAGGTCCTCTTTGATCCTTCAGGGAAGGTCCATAAATCCTTTCAACGCCCACCACTTGTGTCGAGATCGCCTATCCAATCATGACCTCGCCCTATTCCTGTCGACAAGCATTTTTCAGAGATTTGTATCGTGTCCTCTGACTTGAAGTTCACTGGAGAAAACTACGGTCATCGCGATTCGTTTCGTAAGCAAAGAAATTTAAAACTTGCGTATTTACGCGCCCAATTCATAAAAAAGTTGAACGAGAGATTAGGTAGATTGCTGGAGTTGTTTTGAAAGAATTAATGAAAGAGCGAATTTTTCGGTACCGCATTTTGTTATCAGAGAAAAATTATCCTGTTATTGATTCATCCATACCTATTAAAAGGTGATTGCACATCTTCTACAATTACGCTTCCGATTGTCACTGATGCGAAATTATTCCATTTCATGCTATTGAAATGATCCAAAATATGATGTTTGCGATGCTAAATTCCAAGAGTTATAACTTGCAGTGAAGTTAAGACGAATTAAACTGTACTGGTTGGATTTGCGAAAACGAGGGACATAAAGCTGCTATACAATTTCACTAATCTTTTCATATACGAATAATTTTTTTTTCTATTTTTGTCCGCGCCTTTCAAAATTAAGCAACAGTTAAGTTCCACTATCTTAGTTCAGTCGCCAAGTTCCAATGAGTTTCACCAGCCTCTTCAAAAAACATGTTCACATTTCACCAAACATACCCCGAACGGCTCACTGTCGGTTAGATAAGTATGCGTGAAATCTTATTCATAAAGTTTAAAAAAAGGCAAAAAAAATTACAAGAGTTATAACATAAAATAAAAGAAATGAAATAACAAAAGAACATACCAATTATATTCACCGAGCAACTGCGATTATAACACAGATAAACGGCTTAACAGCCTCGCAACAGAATTGAGGCCGTTTACTTTAATTCATTACTACGATTCTTGGAGAGATGTTTCATGATATTACAAGACAATTCATTGAATACATAATTAATAGTGTCTCTAATTTTAAAAAAATGAAATCTTAAATGAAACTGGAGATTTTTAAATGGTCCGGAATTTCCTTCGTGACATGCTTTACACCCATACGGGTAAGCTGGGTAGGCGTGGCGAGGAAAAAAAATCAGTGGTTTCTCTTCCACTGCATTCCATATTAAGAGTATTTATTCCCTGTTTTGAATTGCAAAACATCGTTTTTGGGCGGGTGGGAGTGCTTCACGTCTCATATTTTCAAAATAGTCATGGATTGGAATCACCTAGATCCTAATTGGAAGTTGAATCTATCATCTTTTTATGTTTAAAAAACATGCCAAGTACACAAGAAGGGATTTTATCTATTTACTGGAATGAATGCACCTCTTCAAAAATTGTCAATGACAATATCAGTATATATATATTTTCAGACGCGTGTGGCTGAATACATTTATCGAGCACAAGTTGTAGATACGCAATTCAAAAAAAAAAAAAAATGTATAAATATATAATACCGATGAAGCTCACACTCTAATCCCTCAGAATAATTAATGTTTCCTACAAATAATCAAATTCTTCATTAACACACACACAAATCACAATCTAATGAAACTGGACAGCACATGCTCCAGGTGAATAATATCAAAGTCTGATTAGTCCAGCTAATCGACACAATAATATCGGAAAAATGGACGAACACATCAATTCTCGTCATAGGTTTGCCAGCATGCTCATGTAGATCAAACCAAGTGCAGAACATCTAGTGGCTCTTATGTTGGGATAATTTTATCGTTATCCTATGGACCCCCTCGTATCTAATATGGAATAATACGAGAGAGTGGAGCCACCTTGAAAGGTGTTACAAAAATCGTCTGGTGTGTGTACGTGAATGCAGTCCAACAAGCAGGATAATAGAAAAATAAATGACTCTTTATTTTACGAATATTTCAGAAAAACAAAAGGTAGCACAGGTAACAAAATTAAGCAGGTCGCCAAGTTTGCCGCCAAGTCGGGGTTCATTGACTTTCTTACGGTAAAACTCCCTTTCTTGCCATAAGATTAGCATATCAGGAAAACAACTTTACAGCTTCGTAAGAATGGTATTGCGCACATACGTAACTCAGACGCCTGTTGGAATATTCCCGATGAAGGACGTGTAATTTTACGTGCCTTTTATTCTTAATACTCTATTTGTCCGTGTCCAATAATAAAAAAAAGTATTACCTATCATCTTTTAGGGACACTTTTCTGGTATTCTCGGTGCAGATTTCGCTGCACTTGCTCAGAGAAATGAATTTCATGAAACCACTTTTCAAGCGTTGTTATGCGTTTGCATCTTTACGAGAACACAAAAATAATGAACAATAATATTACCAATCTGCCTTTGAAATGGTACCTTGAAATATATATGTCACAAATTATTCAGTTACAAAAATCATACAACTAATTTGTGTCCACCCTGTACCACAATAGGAACAAGGAAAATTCATAGAGATGTAGTCATAACTCTATGAACATCTTAGGACTTCTTCCAAATGGAAACATCAGGGATGTGATTAACCAGTCAGCTGAGTTAACTCCTTTTCATATTGTGAACCTAAAAGTGTCGCAAAAAATGAAGCGATGACGAGTATACTCGTCAAGCATAGAGTAAGTGTTGCTGTTAAAATATTAAATTAAAAATACAGTTTTAATTTGTGAAATTAATAATTTTATTATCAATACACATTTATCTACTTAGAAGAAACATATATTTCGCATAAAAAAAGAAGAAAACAAGAAAAATGGTAATAAAATTCGAAAATCAACTTTCTGTTTATTGCATATTTTATATATTTTATTTATTTATTTATATATTTTTCTGCATATTGAAGAAAGCAAGGTACACAACGAGACGCTTGTAAAATGAGGGTTAGACAGAATCAAATTTATTGTTTGGCGAGTCAATTATTAGCATAGTCTAAAAAAAAAAAAAAAACATGAATCCCAGGTGGCTTCAATTAGAAAGCAGAAACAGCTACTTTGTTCACACTGCACAAAGTATTTTTAGAAAAAATATTTATATATATTATTAGTTCGTTTTATTTCTTACTGGTTTCCAAATATTTTAAACATTTTGAAATTTATGAATAACAATTCAATTTTCACTAAAATTACAATTTAAATAGCCAATGGACCAGTGGTGTAGTCGCAAAATAAGCAGTGCCAGAACCGCTCTAACATCGGTGACAAAAATTGCGCTGTTTTAGGGACGTTTTCACATTATTTTTTCTTATTTATTTATCTTGAAAAAAGGCAGTGCCGGAGCGCTGTTCCGGCTCTACTACACCCCTGCAATGGACACTCCTTTACACGCATGACGAGTAGACTCATCATAGCACAAAATATTGCGATTTCTCCATGACAAGTATACTCTTCAAACTCGGCTGGTTCATAGAGTATTACTACTTAAAAACCATATACAGCAAGGAAAGGCCCATAAACCCTTTTTCCACCAACCACTTAAGTCGAGATGGTCTATCCAATCGCGACCTCGCCCTGTTCCTGTCGACACGCGTTTCTCGGAGAGATTTGCATCTCACTTCTCACTTGAAGTTCACTGTGGTCATCACGTTTCGATTTTGCAAGCGAAGACATTCAAAACATGTGTATTTACACGTACGTGTGATTTGAAAAAAAAACGTTTGCGTAGATTGTCTAGACTGCTGTGGTCGCTTCGACATGAGTAATGATAGAAAAGTGAAAGTTCAGTAATATCGCTTTTAACTGTCCGATAAAAATCATTCTGTTTTTGAGTCATCCGTGACTAATTAACACGAGATTTACAGAATTCCAAATTCTGTGTCTGCTTACCACTGATGTAAATCAATAGTCATTAAAATACCAAGCAGTGTTTTTTATGATGATGAAAGAGCCATTATGTTGCCTATATTGCACCAGACTAAATGGCAAAATTGTAACAATGTAAAAGCATATTACAACGGCATGGCAAGCAATACAAAAAAAAGCTTTTAGTGAAAACTGAACAATGATCAAATAAAAGGGTATTGAGAATGCGTAAAGATGAACATGAGAATTTTTCCCAAGTAATGCAGATAATGAAATTATAATAGTTTCGAATGAATGCAAAGGTTCGGAATTAAAATTTGAGCATTCTAACAATATTTGGTAAACAGACATAATAGTTGCATTATGAGCACCAAGTCTCCGAGCAACAAGTGATGACAAATACAGAGCAGATTTCAAACTCATGTAATTATCCAACTCCTATAGCATGTAATTATATGGTGGTGGTGGATGGATTTTTAATAATACGCAACAAAAAAGTTAATATATTTATTTCCGCGTGCGTATACTGATAAGAAGTTCGGAAATCCCGAAAGGAAAGAAATCCATTTTCTGGATCAGGTCAAACTCTTACTTAATCCCGATAACTGAAGATCTTGTCGGGCACGTCAAATAATTAGTGTATGGTGTCGAATTCTATTAGACTTGATAATTGACACTTCCACCGGAGAGAACTCCCCGGTGGAAGTGTCCGGGGGGGAGGGGCTATCGGGCTACAGTTCCCCTAGGGGTAAACCAAAATTCTTGATTTTATTTAAAATCACAATAACTGTTTGTTTTTAATTTTCATTTTTAAAAAATAATAAAATCGTGACAACATTGCTTTCTGGCTTGACAGGCTCGGAAATTTTCCTACTTTTCTAGTCATTCCACTTGTACTTGTGGCGTTGACGCGGTCAAAAACATTTTTTGGCTAGTTATTACATTTTTCTTAAATTATCGAAAGTATTGTATTGTTCTTTATGATTAGGTGAGGAAAGCCTGTAAAGTTAAAGTGTTTTGGTTTACATAAGCCATGAGGTTTGGCATTCGTCACTACGATACAAAAGTTTCATGACCTCAACTCCCTCCAGACCCGAATCCTGGATTCGTCACTGATCACATATCATTGATATTCACTGCGAAACACGCCTAACAGTTTTAACCGGATAACTGACCATCGCAAAAGAATAGTATTGGGAAAGAAAGTCCAGTAAATAGTCGAATATGCGTCAGATAAAATATAAAAACAATGCTGAATAAGTGTTACATGTATGTTAGGAAAATAAAAGATGTATTCAGTAAAGAGATATTTTTAATCCTCACAAATTATATATTGTTAGAGAATACTTTCAAACGAAAATATCCATATTCCAACATATTGGGTAGAATTACTTAAGAATATATTAAACCACAGCAAACTCCGCATTCCGTATTACTTACCACCTAAAAACATATCAATATTTTCCGATAAATGCATAATATATAAATAAGGGATATTAAAGGATTTCTTACAAAAGAAAATATTTTCTAAGATTTAATGGGAGCAATTCACCTCAAGTGATATGTCAAATAAGCCGCGCCAATTTAATTTTAGTATACATTCCGCATCTTGCATTTGCTTCTTGCAGTATGACGTAAGGCAACAGGTTGTTACTACATAGCATGCCAGATGATGTTTACTGCGCAACTATAGATTGGACATGAATTGATCCCTTTTAGGAAAAAGTGAAAAAAATATATGTCTCAACAAATATTATCGAACTTATTTTAAACAAATGTGAATTTTAAAGAATTTATTTTATACTTGTTTTCACTGCACTTATGTGTTATTTTTTTTAAATTTAACAACAAATCAAATCAGAACGCCATTCATAATTAACACAGACCTAACATTTTGGTAATTAATTGGAAAAGAATTCTATCAGGTCATTTGTCCCAAAAAGAAGAATCACAAAAATGTCTTAAAATTGCAAAAAAATATTCAAAACTATCCAGATACTTTTCATAGCAAATGCATGTTATACAATTCGTTTATATTCACAAATTTAGTTTTACAATAAAGCAAACGTATCACTGAGCAAAACAATAAAGCAAACGTATCACTGAACGAAACAATAAAGCAATAGCACGTCTTCTAAATTTGAAATGCATTTAAGAGATGAAAGGCGTTGTCGGTTTCATTTCCTCGGATGTGGTTACGGTTACAGGAAAACAGTAGAGTGCCACAAAAGAAAAGAGCATTTGTTGAAATCGAGCTATTCACTTATGACGTCAATCGCTATGAAAAGTATTCTATCGAACTGATTCAGAGCGAAACCTATTTATAGCCAACTTGTAATTAGAAATCTGCATGACTCTTCTTTCTTTAAAAGAAAAGGGGGAAAAAGAATATTTCAAGAAACACGCAAACCTTTCATTAGAAGCTGTCGAAGAAAACTTTAAAAAAAAATCGTTTGCAAAGCAGCAGGGCATGTTGGTGAACTTTATTTGGTTTCTTTTTTTTTTTTTAAGTAAAAAGGAAAGAAAAAAGTTTTTACACGCTGTATTTGCATGCATCTAAACTACTTTTTTGAAAACCATTAACGGCAGAATATTCAACGATACTTAATTCGGTATTATCTTTCCTTGCGTTTATGGGAGAGAGAAAAAAATTAATTCAATTTTTTAACTTTTTTTCCCTATCTTTCAATTTCTACTAGCATCAAGTTATTGCATGTCATTCGCTTTTCCAGAAACGAAAAAAAGAAGCTTAAAAAAATCATTGCAAGTACTACTACTTAAAAAATGCACTCGGTTTGATATTGGTTGCGTTTTAAGTTTTTCTGAATTTAAAAAATCAAGTAGGACGTTCAAGAACCTTGACTAGAATTTTAAAGAAGGTTTCTTTTTTCATGTTAATTTTTTTTCTTCCAAAATTGAAATTTTTTTCACAAATGCAAATCAAATCAATGAGAAAACGTCTAGAAAATGCAGACTCTGCTAAATTTAATTAGCAATTACACGGCGTAGGATTATTAATAAGGAAATCAATAATTAAGGACGTAGATTTCCAAAAAAAAATATCTCTTTGAAACCACGGTATTGCAGTTCAGTCAAACTACCAGCGGAAGGTTTCTTTCCTCGACATTCTTTTAGTTTAGTTTTATTGACGTCCCATTTTGAAGAAACACGAGGGCTATATTGGGACGGACCTCGTAATTTTGAACCGCGGTCAGATGACGAGGACGTCACCAGAGTTGGCACCCGCTCTCCAAACTTTCGCACCACACCAGCGCACTCTTTCCCGTCCATCCCTGCAGACTCTAAACCCTATGGGTAAGTCAGTGGACGTCGTGTGGGCACCACAACAGCGGGAGGACGTTTGCCCCGCTGCGTATGATTTAATACGCAACAGGCCAACATACACGGCGGATCTTCAATGGAATCGGGTCTCGAACCTTGAATTCTCCGACCCTGAAGCCGAGACCTTGCCACTAGGACACAATCATACACATGATGGTAAGTTTTGTGTTAAGTTTCGTAGAATGAAAAAAAAAAACCTCGATAATGCATTCTGTACCTCTTCTCATTGGCAGATTGCGTCCAAAATTTACACAGTCTATAATTTGGACACCACAACCACAAACCGAATTTCCTTTATCTAAAATGCTTCGTTTTTGAGAAAAAGCGCCGACATATACACGAACAGACACCATGGAAGACACTCAACACTTTGGTGCATTGGATACAAAATTTGATCCAAATCTACAAGTCTGGGGGTAAAAACATATGCTAAATTTCATATATCTAACTGTTGTCGTCGTTTTCGAGTTGTCGTGCTGACATGCACATGGAAGGTAGTCCGATTTCCCGTGAACGGATTTCGTCCAGAATTTGATAGAAATCGACTATTTTAAGGTAAAGAGAACATACAAAATTTCATTTGTCTACTTGGTTGCAAGGGTAGATATTTAAATTTATTTTTATTCATGGAGTTAATTCAGTCATTTTAATTGATTAATTTATTTTCATTTAATTTCGGACACAGGGAGGTATAAAACGTAGAGATGTATCAAGCTCTCGAGGTCGAATTTTTTTTGACGATTACAATACTTTTTCTTTGAATACTTATACGAGACAATACTACTACTTACTTTCATCTTGGTATTCTCGTATACGAAGAAATAAAAATTTCTATTACCACTCTAACCTGTAATGACATCACGTTGACGTGTAAAACTAACGGTTGATTCGGACGGCATTGCACTGGTGACACGCGTACTAATAAGAAACACCAACACCAAAGCTGGAGTTCTTTTTAAATTTTTAATCAGAAATGGAGATAACACAGATCTTATTGCAAGACAGATACTACAAGAGTTATGGGGGCTAACGGAGGCAGAAGTTTTCTGCTATACATAAAGTGACCATTTATTTTTTCCTTCAAAACGGGACTTTTTAATTTTTAGATATGTGAATTCAAGAAAACATATTTCTTCAGTTTTTTTTATTTATTAATGAAAAGAACAGGAATAAACAAGCGAAAATAAACAATTCATGTTATCTTGATTTTTTAACACATTTTTTTGCTTCATTATATTTGGTGTTGATGTGAAAAAAGAACGAAATGCTTGGTAGGATTTCTTAAAATTTACTTTAGAAATTTACATTGCGTTATAAACTGAGACTTGAAGCTGTGTTTCTAGCTCGTCCGCAATTTATTCATAAGAAAAAGACGTTTTCTACGGGTGCTTTATTGTCAGGCACATAGAATACATTCAATAATTATACGAAAGTTCGTATGATTTAAGTTATTGGAGTGAAAGTGTTTGAACAGTTCCACCCAACGAATTTCGGTTTAAATATTCCCAGTCTTTCATTCTGCCATTTTATGTGATGTAATGAAGCTACAACTAAGCGCGAAATAGGAGGCTTCTGACCAACTTACATATGTGTGACACGTACAGCGCATGCTCCGTCATCACCCGAGCTACTAGTCATTACCGTCGGATTTTTATTTTTTATTTTTGGCGCCTTTTTGTTTGAAATTGTTCTCGTGGGTTGCTTTCTTCCTGAAAACGGGACATTTGGGCGTCCCGAAGCTGCGCTTAGGGACAACGGGACAGGCTAAAAGACGGGACGTGTGGTCACATTAGCTATACATGCGAATATCAAAATGTTAAATAGTTTAATTTAGTTTTACTGACGTCCCATTTTGAAGCAACAAAAGGTGCATTTCGGGACGGATCTTGTCATTCTGAATCTGAAACGAGGTCAGAGGATGAGGACGGCACCTGAGCCGGCACCCCTCTCTCCAGACATCCGCGTCACACCAGCGGAAGGACTTTTCACACTCGACATCAAGATTTAAAGTGCACCAGGTACAATTACGGCAGATCTATCGGTGGAATCTAATTTCGAATCCTCCAATCTTGAGGCAGAGACCTGACCATCGCGGTCCTAATTAAATAATGCAATGTTCTGTACGATTTACATATTATTTGGCATATCTAGAGCCATTTAAGAAACGATTATATTTATTTAAAGCCATTCAAATGTTATCATTTGATTATCGTAATAAATGAAGACGATAAATTAATGCAAGAACCTTATTTAAACAATATTTCATAATCATTCACACATAATCATTTGTACTTTTGCATTTACTAGAAGGTATTTACTGCGACCGAAACATATGAAAACTATAATACTTCAGTTTTATAATGTGCGCTCAGGATATGAGTCTGCGATAGTCAAAAAAGGATTCTAGATCCCAGCAATAATGGACATGAAAAAATGACCACATACTGTCAAAAAAAAATTGATTGCATTTCTAGTTTTTGTACTAATATTCAATTCAAAATAGATGCACATTAAAATTTTGCTTATAATCACTTAAATATCACTTTTAAGATGAATTTATTGAATGATAAAAAAAAATTCCTAGAGATTTGAAAAAGAAAAGAATTTCAGTTAAAGATATTATCGTAGCAAATCTACTATTCAAATAATAAAATATTTTAAATAGTTTCCATCAAATAACATTAAAGATAGCTAACGGAAGAACAAACCCCATTTTGAAAAAAAAAACATTGCGACGTTGTAAAGATATTATGAAGTACCTTAACACAAGGAAGATAATATCTTCACACTTAAGATGATATATGTGACATGATGTATATCTAAGCTGGTCAAAGAACTTAATGCAAAAAATACCAACAGATATGATTAAAGTCGGTAAATGTAAACGCCTAACTCAATGCTATCAAAACATCAAAAAAAAAGGGGAACACTTGATCTTTTCTTTGTCGGTAACATTCAAAGGTTTTATTCAGCAAAGTTTGCAGTTCATTACTTGAAGAAACGACACTGAACAAAGGCTCACACGAAAATAAGTTAAATAAAAATTCCAAGAAGGAATAAAAACCTCCAACCCTTAGTTTATTTATTTTAGATTATTTTCAAACCACACTTGCACCTAGATCAAATAAATGTTTCAGTTTAAATATTTTTAATAAAGAAAGCGAATATAAACGAAACAAATAATTAGAATATTTTAGGAAAAGACACATTTGGAAAACAAGTCCAACAAATTCGATTTATAAATATTATCAGCGAGTGTTTTCATATTTGACATTAAACTATCATTTCCTTAACTGTTCCAGCGCATCTCACGCGATTCGTTCATTAAGAGAAAGTGGAATCGATCTAGTAAAACACCATTCACTATATTTAATCCTCACGGAACATTTTAATGATGGTTCACTAAAAATATACATTGTATCTCCGTTTATAATACACGTTTGCAAATAGATATTTTAAGTACGATTCATTACTGGAATTAAATGCACCTATGCCTCAATTTACAAAGTTGATTGGTACATCAAAAATTTCATATAAGTTGAAATGGTGTTATGCAATCATTTCATGTTCACACGATACACGTGAAATGACTCACTCAAATTTAATTTTGGAACCCAACCGACATTTTGCAGGGAAAAGTGAGGAAGACAATGCGCAGTTAAATGTTAGATGGCATGTGCAGTTACTTTTGCTGTGTGATTGACTTTCACTTGACTTCATATACCCATATATCAACTGTATGTGTGCGTCTACACAGCTGATCCTTCAAAGAAATAACTGTCCAGCAGCATCCCAGCCCTCCACTGCCAATTCGTCACTTTCGTTACAACAACATTTCTGTATCAGTATTTTGAGGAAGAATTCAACTAACAACGCTCCAGTTACGATGGGTTACTAATTATGTATAAATAGTAACCCATAGTTATTAATTATAGTGTGTAAAAAATGTAAAAAATTATTGTAACGTAGTGGTATTGCTTACACCTATCTGTATGTTATTAACTAGAAAAATATATTGTATAGCAACAGATTCGGAAACCCTCCGTGCTTTTGCCCATGCGCAGGGCGGAGTTATCTTCACCAAAATAAAGGGAAAGTGAAGAATGAAAGGGTGATGCTTACATTTTACTGAGCGTGATCCAACAAAGAACTCCGGAAATGCGCTTATATGACTCATTGCCTGACACCCATTTCCGGTGTAAAATCGTCCAAAAGTGGTAGTCTCAAAATCCGTTGCTGAACAGTATGAATCTAGACTTATCAGTAAGAGCAGTGAAGCATTTAAATACACACCAAATGCGCTAGAAATAGGGATTAAGAGTTTTAAAAAATATATGGATTAATTATTATTAAGCAAATTCATAAAAAAAACATACGTGAAGAGTGTATACAGATATTTCTAACCAAAAACAGAATGCTTTCATAAAATAACAAATCTTAACTCATCAATTATCATACAAACTGTTACCCATTTAAAAGGGGGAAAAAATTATCTACATTTTATGTTCCAACACTTGGCACGCTATCCCGTCACAAAAACAGGAGGATCGAATAATAACAGCAGCTGCATCCAGAACTGGCAATTAAACACATTTAATTATTCTACTCTTAACTGTCAGCAAGTAACGCTTAGGACCCCTAATTTTGCCTCCACCGCCATCCCGAAATTTAATCGATTTAGAGAAAGATCCGTGTCTTAAATCGCCGTCGGAATTCCGTCCAACTTCCGCCCTTTGACGAACATAATTTAATTTCTCTCGCCCCTTTTCCACGCGGCCCGCGATTCCACCACCCCCCATTTGCATATCTCGAACATAAAGAGTCGACTTGGAAATTAGCCACAGGCGATTTAACATATCGCCGTGTCGTAGGAAGGCGACAACGCCTGCCACCAAGGGTGGAGAGGAAGGAAAATAGCACGAGAAGGGGGTCTCTGTTGGAATATTTTTATAATTCTTAACCGTCTTCCCAGAAAGATTGGGGATAGAGAGACAGGGAGTGGAATGATCATGGTGGGGTTGAAAGCATGATCGTGATTTGAATGCAACTGTGTAGTATGTTCTGTTCCAAGAAAATTTAGATAGCAGTGTTTGCTCAAGAAATCTGACGGTGTCTTTGAAATACAGAATGGGAACAAAGTAACTAGGAAATTTCATAACTGAATAATTTGCTAAATATTAAATGCAAGGTACTAGTTCAGTGGTAAAACTAACAGTGTGTCCTAAGTTTGTGGATAGATAATTCTAGGTGTTTCAAGTCCACATAAAAATGAGATGTAGTTCGGAGTTTATCATCAATCTATTCTCTCGTCGCGATGGGGACGTATAACAACACTGAAAAGGGAAAGTGTTGACTGCGGTTTCATGAAACTCATTTCGATGTGAAAGAGTACGAAATTTATATCGAAACTAACCGAAAAGAGACACTACTTGCACCACACTTAGCTTGATAGACGAACATGCTCACAAATATACAGCAAAAACTGATAAACCGATGGATGGGCATTTCCACAACTAAGGGCAGCAATATCGAACGTTTGTAAAAAAAAGTAAACTTTGTGCATTTCACTATCTTATAATCATGCGTACCCTCATGCTTGGCTATATAATTACACATAATAAACCATTCTTTTGCCAAATTAATTTATACCTATCCTGCATTTTAATAAAATTGTCTATAATAGGAATCGGAGGAAACTCGCACAATTAGGGATAACTAATGTTTTCGGTAGATATAGGGGATGATAAGGGAATGACAGCGAAGTCTAATTTAATGGTTGATTGCAGAAAGCACAAATGCGACTTTTTTCTTTTTGGCAAAACTGCGTTCATGTTGTTTTCACGTTCTAAAGAGATATATATATATGATAAACGACAAGTCAGGTAAAGTCACATTATTATAGGTATATAAAATCTACCAGGTAAAAGAAATAATTGATTTTTTTTAAATTAATTAGTTTTTTTAAAGCTTCCAGCATTTTGACATTATTAACTCGTGTAATTTCTGAAATCAACGATTCAATTAGTCCTTGCAAACGGCACTTCCGGATAACGTCGCTTTCTTATCCAGATAAATGACGCTCCCAGCCAGTAACATAAAGCTGCCGCTACTCAGAACAATCGAGGGAGGAAGTAGCAGAAAGAAAAACAAGTAATATAAAAAAAAAAATCTTAAAGTCAATTTCTACTTAGGTCAGCGATCTACACGCTTCGTCACTGACGGTATTTATTCCTAAATTTATATCCTGCTAAATATCTTATATAAGAGAAATTTTTTTTTCTCCCATATAAAACTAAAATTAATTAATTAAATTTAATTAATGAATTAATATTTGAAAAAACTGTATTAACATCAAATGTCATCCACTATAAGTTTTAAAAAATGTATTTGAACTTGAGTGGATGAATAAAAAGTATTTTATTAACGATTGAAAATTTGAACAAGATATATACATATATACAGGGAGAGTGTGAACTAATAGTAGGAATTGAAAAAAAAAAAACTTCATGAAGTCTTTTTTTAACATATCCAATAGAGAAAATAAAGAAAGTAATCAACATTACCCTCTGACAAAAATACATGAAAAAATGACGCCTTCGTGAACATACCAGAAAACAAAGGATATTAGGTCTAGAAGCTGGCAAACCAAGCTCCATCTATTGAGAAAAATTAGAACCAAACTACTCAAGGCGACATATGCTTTCTCCCATATAAAACTAAAATTAATTAAGTAAATTTAATTAATGAATTAATATTTGAAAAACTGTATTAACATCAAGTGTCATCCACTACAAGTTTTAAAAAATGTATTTTAACTTGAGTGGATGAATAAAAAGTATTTTAGTAGCGATTGAAAATTTGAACAAGATATATAAATAAATATATACAGGGAGAGTGTGAACTAATAGTAGGAATTGAAAAAATAGACTATTAATCGTGAAATAAAACCGTAACACATTTTCCCTGTTGATTTGATACACACACGAGGAAGAAACAACTGAAATACATACAGCAAAGAGATGATACTTTTTGCCGAAGACAGTTTAAAAATATCTATCGCCCAGTTTCTGTACGCGCCGCATTCTACCCTCAACCCTCCCACTTTCCAATTTGCATAGCTCAAATAAAAGTCGACAGAAAATTAGCCACAAGCGGTTTAACATATCGGTGTATCGTAAGAAAGCTACTATGTCTACCATCCAATGTGAAGAACGAAAATGGTATGAAAGAAAGAGAATGGGGAGGGGTCTCGTCTAATATTTTTACAATTCTTAACCGTCTTCCATGAAGGCAGGGGGAAGGGGACGAAAATCATCATGGCGGGTTGAAATCTCGAGCAAACACACTGAGATCATGATCGTGACTCAAATGCAATTGTGTCGGAGGTTGGCTGGGTTCTTAGAAAATTTAGCTGCAGTGTTTGCTCAAGAAGAGTGCCTGACTGGGTTCAGGAAGATCTTTGAAACATTTTCTTTCCTCATTGAGGGAAGGAAGATGAGTCAAATGATTCTTTCATCGGAGATTCAGATCAAAAGGCTATTCAAGTTCGATTCTATGGAAGATCCATCTATGGAACGAATGGCTTTATGTACACGATCAACAAATTCGAGAGGTATGGATCTTTCGGAAAGGATTATAAGATGAAAATGAAGACACAAGACAATTAATGTTTCTGTTTCTGATAATTTTAGTCTAAATTAATATTCTTTAACCCTCTAAAGGGCCAATTTTTTAGAGAAGTAGTAATGAAATAACTTTAGGATTGCGATTATTTTCAGAAAAGAAATTCATTTAGCTTAGTGGATGACATTTATTTTTTGTTATTTTATTAATAATTAATTGTCATGTCAAGACAATTCGTTATGATTTGAGATAAGAATTTGGAACATCTAGATTTTTGTTTCATTGAAACATTTGGCGATAACATACGCCAACCTTAAAAACTGCATTTAAAAATTTATGAGTTTAGAGGGAAGTATACTTCCCACGACCTTAGGAAGGGTTAAACAGAAATGTCAAAGGTATCAATGTTAATTTTCTAGCAAAATGGAATCGTTTCATCTCAACAGCATAAATAATCACTTTTCAAGCATATATTACTTTCAGATTTAAAAATATTTACATGAAGGCTAATCAAGACAAACATTCACGTTCCCTTTTAAACAGGAGAAGAATAAAAGATAAAGAATACGAAATATGACATTTACAATATGGAATTAAGATCTCGAAGATTAGAAAGGCTTAATACAAATATTTGTTTTGTTATAAATCTGATGAGATCAAAAATATAATTCAAGCAAATTGCCTAGACATCGAACGATGGTTTAAATTTCGCGTGGACAGACTTAAACATCAAATGCACCCTGAAATACAGAAATAATTTACAAAGAGCCTAACACATTTAATCCCATTATTCCTTTCACTGTTGAATAAAATTTCAAAGAATGCTTTTAAGATTTTCGAAAATTAAGCATGTAAACAATGGTATGCTCTTTTCGCTGCTATTAACTGCATTAAAAATTTAGTATTTCTGATATCGAAATTATTTCCGTCAGAGTTTTAACGTGTTATCATTTGCAACAGCGAAGAATGCATGCCTAGATAAGGAACTATTGTTTATCATTTAGAAAAATACATCAATTCGTGATCATTTTATGATTTTTTTTCACATTTCAACATTCTTTGAGAATGCTTTTAAAGATTTTTGTTACGTATTTCAGAGAAGCAAGCAGAATAAATAAAAGAATAGAAATAATAGTAAAATAAACAATCTTAAAGCTCTGCGGGACATCAGCGATATTGGGGTTTTACAAAATAATAGAATTTCAAATCTTGCAGGAGATTAAATGGAAGCCTTTTAGCCACTGCAAAATCCAAGGTAACTGAAAATTAAATAATATAATATTTATATAGACCATTTCGAAGAAATATTTATTGGATGGCATGGTGGGAATTGAAACTCTTCCAACAGAAAAATAACAGGAATGCAATATTTTTATTCTAGTGGTTTTTTTTTTTTTTTTTTTTTTTCTTTTTCACTACCGTGTGTATAAACTTCAAGAAGGGCAAAATGCGCAAAGAATCGGAATCGTACTGAAACGCAGGGTCCAAGATGTCATTGTCTTATTCAATTATACCAGTTCATCTTTTTCTTCTCTGGTGCCACATCGCATTTATAACTTCAGCCACGACAGTTTGCATATAAATGAATGCATTTAATATTTTCGTAGGATGGAATGGCAATAGGCATGAAAATAAATGCAACAAATTAAAATGTAAATATTTTTTTAGACATTGAGTGGCAAAGCAGAATAAAAATAAATCTAGGAATAAAAAATGTCGGAATATTTCCGTTCAACGTGAATGGCAACATGGATGATAAAAAGGTTTTATAAATTGGGTAGCTTGATAGATGGTATGGTGAAGAAAATTAAGTTAGGTGAGTGCAAAAAGGACCTCATCTCTTTCACGGATTTAGTTCACAATTTGATTCAGATCATTAATATTGGTGTAAGGACCAACTGCCAAATTTTATACATTTAGCTTGTTGCGTTTTTTAGCTATCGTTCTCACACACATACAGATAATAATTCCAATAATAATTCTTTTCGCACTTGTAGATACCTAAAATGTCGAAATTGATGAAAATCCCGAGGTCGTATTTTATGACGATTATTGTTTTACGATTATGCATACTTCGCACGCAATAAATTAAAAAAAATTGTCATCAACTGGATTCACTCAGTGCTGCAAATGCGAAATCTTCTAGGTTCATCCAATGCGTATGTTCCCAGGAAAATTCTGCGCCAAAGAAAAAGCAAGGAACAGCCGATTAGTTTTCAGTATCCCGCTTTGGGAAATCTCCATTTGGACGTGTCAGAGTAAATGCCCCTTTTCAGAACGCGTTTCCTGACAAGCCTGACATTCCCTATTCCGCGAGCGCACTCACTTACGTCCTCGCCACTATTAGATTACTCGAACGGCATCTCCCGTTCCGTGCTCGAAAGACGCCGACGATAATGATGTAAATGCAGGCAGCACTTGTCAAAAGTGAAAAAAAAAAAAAAACAGCGCCGGGTATCATTTGTCGCTTCATTCAATTAATTGAGACTCATTCCAACTAGAATGTTCCGGTTTCCTCTTGCACTTCCTAATATTAATTTAGGAAAAGCACTGGTTAATGGTGTCTTGTCCACACAAACAATGGGTGTGCGGCTTCGGTTCTTAACCTGAAGTGATGCAGAGTTTCACAAGCACGGTTGCTGCCTTCCACGTACCTTTTTTTGTGTTTTTTTTAAAAGGGCAACTGCCATGATGTACGTTTTTAGCATATGCGATGATGTGAGAACACTTGAAAATGTTTAGAAGCATTTTTAAGTACATTTAAATCATTCTGTGCATTTAAAATTAAGTATCTGATGATGATACATTAATTATTTAAAATGCGAGAAAAACAACAAAATGCACAATTCAAGCAGATTTATTTATTTTGACACATGTATACTGCTGATTTTACTCCATTCGTTATCTTTTGTAAGGTACAAAAGAAGATATTTATAGTTAAATGTTTTTTTATAAGTATACCCGTCAAAATAAAACTTGCTTCGATTCGTATGATGTATATACTCGTGGTGTAAAATAAATTACCATTTAATCCATTCTAACGCAGCGGGAAGTATACTTCCCGTCAAATTCATCAATTTCTAAATGCAATTTTTTGGGTTGGCATAAGTTCTCGCCAAATTTGTCGATGAAACAAAAACCTTCATGTTCCAATATCTTATCTCAAACCGTAGCGAAGTGCCTTAACTTGGTAAGTAATTAACAAAAAAGTTAAAACGATTTTTTTTCTTAAATTAATCGCAATCCCAAAACTATTTTATTATACCACTACTAGAAAAAAATGGCGCTTTAAAGAGTTAATTCGAACCAATTTTATTAAAAATTTATAAAATTGTTCTCAGCGTTCTGTTTTCTTCATACTGCTAATAAAAATGCTATGTATAATTTATTGCCAGGAAAAGGGCTATCAATTATTTATGAATAAATTAACCTCTTCAAAGTATACCGACACATAAGTGTACGCTTTCGTTTTTTCTTAAAACTATTCCAAATGAAAAAAAAATTATATGTTGGATAAAAATTCAGAAGAATTAATTCAATTTTTCTGCCTCACTGAATTGTTGCCGATATAAAATAAAAATATAATCAAATAAATAATTGCATCTTATTATCAGTTAAAAATATTCGTCCCTGAAGAGGTGAAGTACTTTTTTCTTCTTTATAAATTTATTATTTTCTTGGAATGTTGAAATTATTTTACAATTTTTCTAGCAATGAATTGTCATTTTTCCCAATAAAAATGTAAGCCATCATCGATTAGCTTTGGTTTTAAACTGATTTGTTGAATCAACCATCCAGTATAGAAATCATGTCCGAGTTTCGCGGACTAAGTTTTTATTGGCTGATTTAAATAATTTTATTATAAAGTTTCTCATAGTAGAATTTTGCTTCGTTGCATAAGTATCTTAGTCTGTTCGAAAACATTTTGTATTTTTCTATTTCTAAATTGTGTTTGTTCTATTCTTAATAATCTTAACCCTTTAAGTGACGACCAAATGTATCGTACCTATGCGAAGAATGGCGGGACCAATTTGACGAATTTGCTAAGGTTTGGGAAAAAGCTTTAAAAAAAAAAATAAGAATGATGTTTACGAAATTCAAAAAGGGGTATATTAAGAAATAAAGGGAGAATAAATTAATGTCAATTGTATTTCAATATTTATTGAAAATCATACGAATAACAAATATAAAACATTATGAAAAGCAGAAAAATCGAATATTAACTTATAAAATTAATCGAATATTATTAATATTAATTGAATATTAACTTATAAAATTAATCGAATATTATTAATATTAATTGAATATTAACTTATAATATTAATCGAATATTATTAAAATTAATTGAATATTAACCTTATTATATTAATCAAATATTATTAATATATAATATTAATAGAATATATTAATTAAACCATTTATAATGTTTTATAAATTTATTTTGAGAGAGTTTTCTCGCGATGTGAATAGTAAGGCGCCATCGCATAAGCAACGATATATCGTCGTTCGGCACTAAAAGAGTCAATAGCGATTAAAAACATCCCAACATAGAAGGGTTAACATCCCACTTGAAATTGTACAGTAAATCAACATAGTAAAACAGAAAAAATTTATATAGCTTGGCAAGAATTAACTAAACTCTTTGAAAGGACGAGAACTACTGGCTGAAATTAAAATAGATTTCTTGAGCCTTTATTCCTAGTAACCTTGTCTTTAACCTGCCACAAACCTGCTTTTCTTTACAAGATGGACAGATGAGCTCGCAAGTATTATCGAAAGTGGTAGCTTCTAGGAGCACTTGGCAAACATTACACAGCACATAAAAAGAGACCTAAACATCATTACTTAAGAAAGACCAGAGAGGGTTCTGGATAGCATCAGCAAACGATACAGGGATGCCGAAAACATCGAGAAGAAATACCAAGGGCGGATTTGAAAGAAAACAAAATTTCTCTTTCTGCTTTTCAAATTAAGTAACCATTTGAGTTGTTAAAATTGCTATTACTGAGTTGTTAATATTAAAATTTCCTCATTTCTCAGTTGCAATTTTCGAAATCAGGTTGGTTGGTTAATTGATTGATTGGCTGGCTGGCTTTAGCAGCCTAAGAACCAGAGTTGGCTATGTTGCCCCAAACGTAAAGCGGAAAAAACCCGTTAAAACTGCATCAAATAAAAATATGAAAAGTTGATCTCAAAAGTTTAAAACTTCAAAATTGGGGATAACTTTTTAAAACGTAAATTCATGTTCAAAATAAAAAAGAATACGTATATATCAATATTAATTATAAATAAAATTCGATATTTTTTATGAGAAACACCGTGTATCGATGCTTAGGAATAAATTGGACATGAACCTGATAAGAATACAATATTCACCAATCTCTTTCAATCAGAAATAAATAAACTGCCATATCCTAATTTTTTTCCTCTAGATTTTTAGTTCCATACTTACAGCAGAACAATCTAGGAGAACAAAAACAATTACTGCTCAGGTTCAAACAGTTTACATACTGGCAGCACAAAAATCACTGGGTACTTTAAATAGTGTACTGTAGACGCTGTACCGGTAGATTTTCTTTTTCTGGGTGTGCAGGCTGGTACACTGGTAGTTGAAAACTGTTGTACTAGTCTCTATCCATATCTCTGTACCATTTGCATTTCACTCCCCTCTTGTAAGTGAAATATGGGATTTTCAATCTCCTTACAGATAATTTTACTCTCCTATTCTAGTGTATCTCCCACCAGCACCAACAAAAGACAGATTTCTAGCCAATGAAGAATAATACCACAGGTAAATGGAAGTGAGGCTAAATCTTACCTTCAAACGATTTGAAAAAGGGGTGAAAGCAAATTGTTTCTTTTTTAAAACCTCCAACTTAAGCAGATATTTGAAATCATAGCTATCTATAATCTAAACAGTGACAAGTATGATCAAATCTGACTTTCCCTAAATTGCAGTCTGAAACATGAATTTGAAATGGCTTGAAACAGGAAATTTTTGCTTGATACAATTTAAACTTCAGCTCCCAGCTGCACAATTGGCATAAATCGCTTATTTTAAAATGTGTTCAAGATTACAAGGATGGGATCCAAGGCAGCATCCCACTCTCCAAACTTCTATTTCTTGCCAACATACAAATAAAAACTAACATTTATGTTGTCAACTTAAGTGGCAATTAATACAAGTGATTATAGACGAAAATGTGCTAAAAAATAAAAATATGTTCCTGGTTTTCATTACAACAAATTTTTCTATGTGTTTAAACTTACATAATGGCAGCGTGTTTTTTAATGTACAAACATATACATGCCAACAAGTTTAAGTGAATAAAGAATTTCTTTACAATAAATGAAACAAAAAGTTTATAACACTAAGCGAAAAACTTAAATTACCTATAACACATTTTAGAAACTAGGTTTTCTTGCATTATTTATAACTAAAAGGTCTAGTGACAGTAACAACTTGCTAAGATTATACAAGAAACTTCTATATTTTGGAGGTAAAATCCTTAGCTAAAAAAAATTAATTATAAAAAAATTTAATTATAAAAAAATTTAATTATAAAAAAATTATTCTGTTAAGTAAATTCATATAAACAAAATGCATCCAAAAATGGAATAAGCATAAAATGCTTATCACATTATCTTTTAATAAGTATAAAATGTTAAAAGCCAAAAATATTTCAAACTATCTTCAAGCAGTTATTTTACCAAAAATCAGAAAAATTTCAAAATTTAATTTAAATCAATCACAAACACTACATTATATTATTACATAAATCAGAAAAATTTTATTTATAGGATTTATTTACCTGTAAATACTAAAGGTTAAAAATTTCTACAACAATGCAATAAAAGCTGGTAGATTAATAAATTGATTATGCCTATGTAATGGTATAGATAATGCAAAGCCATTTGTGCTACTTTATTTCATAAAATTACATTGTCATCATATGAATGTTTAATTATATGCAATAAAAGTTAAGGTATCGAAAATCAAGCAAAAGATTTAAAACCAAGTCAACAGATGAAACATTAATTTGACAGCAAATAACAGTAAATTCTGAAAGTTTAAATGAACAATGGTACAAGAAAATCTCCACGATACAGTGTTAAATGTATTCTTGAAAACTTTGTAGAACCAAGATACTAAGGAATAGGCTCGTATAAACTGTTCTAATGAAGTTCTATAATATTTAGTAGCATATCTCAGAGAAAAACTTGAAAAATAATTGAAACTTTTCAACAAAAATTTTATACAATCATTTATATATTGAGAAATTTAAAATCAGATATACATTTCCAAAAATTCAAGAATTTTTGTTTTTTCAATTTTAAAGATTAATAAGCAATTTTATCTCCCAGAAAATCATTTTTTCTGCTTTTCCAAAACAATGATCAAGAAGCTGACTAAATAAATATTTATCTGCCAAGCAAAGATCATTAAAATAATCATGCTAATCAAGAATACTGATGGGAATATTGGGAAAATACAAATTGCAAGAAGACTATAAGGAGTTGATACCAAACATTGGTTTATATGCAGCTTATTTTTAATCTAGCATGCATTTTCCTCTTTAAACAGTAAAAATGAGTTTTATTCATGTTAAATTAAATACATGTACTTGAAGGGATTAAAAATAAGCTCCAATAGCATTAAATCTTTAATATCAAGCCCAATCATGCCCATCTAAACATTCAAGTGCATGGTTCAAAAGAAGCATCGATAACAAAAAATGTTGTAAGCACAGAACAAATTATGTAAGAGAAATATTAAGATTTATTTTTCCCCTTGTAGATTTTAAAAAATACAAAAATCAAAAAACAATCTTGTTCTTAATTCTCTAAATAATTGCAAAGAAAATGCACAGTTCAAAATAAAAGCAACAATGAGAAGCCATCGATGTGTACATTAAGTTCTTTAATACCTGGTAAAAAAAAAACATCCAAACTTTGCAACTGTTTTCTAGACATACTGGCAGAAAAAAAGAACTATGACAAATGCCTTGATAATCATATACAACTACATATAAATATAGTTGCCGAAATATAGCATGCACGATCTGAAACACTAACAAAAGATTTCGAATCCATTCATATGAAAGTAAAAATATTCTGGAAAATGCTTTTATAAAATATTCGAAAATCTATTTAATAGACGGATCATCAAACTTTTGCAGCATTGTTTACGACTATACACAGTGCTAAACCACTGTTAATCGGTGCAATCATGTTCTACAATGCAACAAACATGCTTAAAACATTATACAACAACAAACATGACTCACCTCCATTCAAATCAGCCACGGCGTAAATATGAAGAAACTGACAGACAGTTTGCACACAAAACAACCACCTCCATAGGCTATGCATGTTGTCGGATTACTACAGGGCCGCCTCACCATTCAGAGACGCCGGCTTCGCTTTTATGAATCAGAATTTCGTTCGAATACACTCATGCCCCTACCATACGTCAAAAACAACGTTTCGCTTTCGATTCGCTGCCAACATGCATCCTCAAGCCGAAGCACGTGCAAGTGTTAAGAATGTTGTGTTTGCGGAATAAGTGCTAAGGTGGTACTACTACTGCTACTTCTGTACACACATTCGAAGGTACGGAAGTCAGTGTTCGCTAACCCATCGGATCAGTAGACTTTCTATCGTAGCAGACGCTTCGATACGGTAATATTATTGCTTTGCTTGCGGGTGGCTAGTGCGTCTGCGCCGCGGATGGAATCGACTACTCGACCCGCCATCTGTCGAAGCGCATCGGTTTTCCAAGAACCCCTGGCGGTGATTTTCGGAAGTAGTGTAATATCAATACTGAGCGGGAAAAAAAGAAACCGAAATTTGAAAAATTGTATGTACTTCTGACCTTTGTGAATTAAATGTTTTAAGATTAGGGTTTGTGAAGTTATATTATTTTAGACGTTCTGTCCTTTTATTTTTCGAATCAATGCGACTTTGATTTGTCTTAAAAAATATGTGGAAAGCGTATACTTTTGCAGTTTTCAATTTCCATAACTACTGTGTAGTACTAAAAAGTAACTGAAATTAAAACCTGAATATATATTTAACCTTGAGAGATAAAATATTTTGGCTTTGTGTATGAAAATTTATGTTAACTCTAGAAGTTTTGTTTCTTTATTCCAAATAATGGGCTTTTACTTAACGAGTATTTGTCTTAGAAAATACTTAAATAACTTATATTCACAAAGTAACATATTTATCGAATTTCGCTGAAAAATGTCTGGTCTTTTATTAATTTTTTCCTCACGTGACTCATGAAGGCTTATTTCCAGGAGATGTTATTTATTTATTTTTTCCATTGCCAAAACCTCTCATCCATGTACAACAGTCTCCATTTGTTTATTTACTTCTAGAAAAAATCTGCATTTAGTCAAATACAATCTGGTCAGTTTTTTTTTTACAATCTTATTATAGCGTTTCAAATTTCATTGGATAATTGCATATTCCCAACTATTTCTTATGTGCTTTCCAAAATCTGAGAACGCGCAAAAGCTTTTTGAATGAAAATGAGACCATGAAAGTTTTTTTCCCCATCTGAAAAAAAAATTGAGTTTAAAAGATTAAAAATGCCCTGCTGTAGACAGTTTCATCAAATTTTAGCAAGCCAATTAAATCATTTAAAATAAAGTAGTGTTTGCTGATTTGACCTGGATGAAATACACTTATGTCATTTAACTGTATTTCTGTTCAAAAATCATTGTAAATAATATTAAAAAGGGATGATTTCTGTGAATCTCCACCATAAATGGAATCAATTCATGCTCACGTCATACATGTCATAACTTAATTTTAGTATCTGCTGTGCGTCTTGCAGGAGGAAAAAGAAAGTTACGTCATAGCACAGCATAAAGTAACGTACAGTTAAATGTTAGATGACACGCACAGTTACGTCTGTGACTCCATTATGTTAAAAATTAAATTTCAATGACCCTTTGCTTAAAATAAATTTTTTTAAGACTCTTTGCTTACCCTTTTCTTCAGATAACAAACTTGTTCCCTATATATGAAAACGACAGATCAGTAATACTATATATTTCGTGGCATAAATTGCAACTGTAAGCCAATAATTAAATTTATCATCTCAATAACTAAATTATTAGGCATTTTTACACTATTGGTCGAGTTTCTCATATACCTGTACATTATGTATGTTAATATAATTTTTTTAATTGAAATCTAGACACACCGGTGGAGGGAAGCGCAAGAGTCTTGGGGGGGGGGGGGGCAAAGTACAGTATAAAATTCTAATATCTGTCTACCAACTGTTCATTTTCATAACACTAGCATGAGGAAGTGAAAAACAATTAAAAGATCGAAATGCAAAGAAGATACAATTTTTTTTAATGTTTCGGTAAATCAAAATTGCATTCATGAAAAATAGAATAAAACAAAACTTATAATTTTTAGTTATAGCTGGGCCCTGGATATAGACTCATCATCTTTCCACGTTCATCCACTTTCTCATTTCTTTTTCCCGTTTCTTTCAATAGAGTTTTTGGATGAGATAATCTTATTCAGGAAAATCTTATCATTTCTGTTATTTTTAGTAGAATTCTGGACAGGCCAAAACGGAATTCGCTTTGACGTACAGCAATTCGTTTACAACTCTCACGGCCTATGGGGGGGGGGGGGGGGGGGGCTCAAATGGACCCCATCATCGAAAAAATTCGTTCAGTGCCAAAGTGCAAATAATGAATTTTCTTTCATTAGCGGAATGACATCATAGTTTTCGAATACGTCAGATTTTCGCTATTATAACCAAACTTTGCCACATTCAGTGGCGTAAATCCGGGCATTTTTTAAAGCTCTGGACACTTGAGCTTGAAATCCGGACTATGTTAACCATAACAATATGGTCCTTTTTTAGTTTAAATTCGTCAGAAAGTGAAGCGAATGCAGTTTGCATTTTTGACTTCTTGCCTTAGGCCAATTGGATCCAAAATTCGATAGAGATCTACAATTTTGGTGTCAAGACAACGTACTTAATTTAATTTATCGAGCATTTTGAGTTTTTGTGTTCACTTATACACCAAGGGTGGCGCCAATCCAGGGAGACAGGATGCCCCCTTTCGTGGATGCTGTGGCCCCATCTGGGAAAACTTTTGTACCTGCTCACGCAACGGGCTATTAAACTAATAGATAAAATAAGATCTGGTGAAAATTTGAGAGGGTCATCATTTCACCTCCCCCCCCGTACAGCAGGCCGTTCTCTCTCTGTGGGGCAGACCGTGCCCCCCGCTGGGCGGACTCTAACCCCACTCCTGTTGTACACGGACAGACATGCATACACATAGCCAAATCGGTAATAGATTTGATTCAAAGTTTGACACATATCTGCAATTATGGTAATAATGTCATATGCTGATTTTTTTTTATCTACCTCGTTGAGTGTTCGCAGGTACAGTCCGCAACTTTATAGATCGAACAGTCGCTTTTACTCGGGAAGTTATTGTCGGATCTTCACAAAACTGGTGTCGATGGAAATGTCTCGATGAGAATATTCCGAATAAACCCGTCTCCTCGAGACATTTCCATCGACACCAGTTTTGTGAAGATCCGATAATAACTTCCCGAGTTACAGCGACTGTTCGATCTATAAAGTTGCGGATTGTACAGAGATGGACAGGCAGACGGATTTCCCTTTGTCGGATTTCTTCCGAAATTCGATACATATAGACAATTTTGATGTAAAAATCACATACCAAATTTCATTCATCTTGCTTGTAGCTTTTTAGAATTTTCGTATTCACAGACATAATTCCAAGATGGGTTCTTTCGAACTCAATGAGGTATAAAATGTGAGGATTCATCAAACTATCGAGATCTAATTCTTTGACGATTGCAATATTTTCCTTCTGTCAACTTCATACACGAGACAATGAAAAAAAAGACAAAATATGCAATTATTTACGCTAATTACTAATATTTGCGTCATTTCATTTAACTTTTAGACGCATAAACTATTTTTGGAGAAGAGTTAAACAAGAATATAGTATTAGGTGTAGAACTACAGATGCTAATGCAATTAGTACTTTCATATTGGATTAGTTATCTATGAATAGTTATATGCATTCGAAAGTTTTTAACTGAAATGAAGCAGCTATTAATTTTTAGCGGAAATAATTGGAAACGATCTATCTTTCCTTAATTAAGTAGTTTATAATTAATGTCTAGAATGCCAAAAAAAAATTATAACTTTTGATATAATTATGAAAATGTGACGCTTCTTTCCAGACTTATGTTTGAAATGATTGAAAAAAGGATATAATTCATGGTATTTAGATATTAAGATTTAATTGGAATAAATCTGTGATTCACTTCTTTTATGAAGCACAAAAACTAACATGCATTTCAAAACTGTATAATCCGAATTTACGATTAATTTCGGTCACATCAGAAAACATTTTGATCTGATATTTGGATTTGCTTTTAATAACAACAAATACTTTTAAGGCTTAAAGAACCATTAATTTTTTTAAGAAAATCAATGAAATTATGGCACCAACTAGCTCTTTTAAAACAGTTAAATTTATTACATTAACATTAAGCATTCACATAGCACAAACAGAGAACACTTAAAAGAGGTAAACATTAGATTATAAATGGATCATTATCAAAATTTTAGTCTCAAGGGTTTGGGTAGATGCTCACTGGCTCGGCTTTTAGATCACATTAACTCGTCATAGTTCACAACCCAGTGGCGTAGCGAAGATAAGTGGCGTCCGCGGAACAATTTGATTTTTCCGCCCCCAATCGTCTAAATGGCATCCGGGGTAATTTTTTGACCTCTCTTCATGTTTGACCTTAAAAAGTCACATAAATACATTCACGTTTTATCTCCATGGCTCCGCCTAAAGGTGGGTTTACACAAGGCCAATATTGTCGGACAATAGCATTGTAGTTGTCCCGTCGGGACAAGAACTTGCCATTGTCCGCTCTTTCTGAGCATGTCTAATCTTCTTTCCATGCATGCATGAATTTATTGTCTAGACAATGGTCTCGTGTAAACCCTCCTTAAGACTGGCGCCCGAGACATGTATGCTTACCCCTTGCCTCCAGGTCGCTATGCCACTAGTCGCACCATACAGTGGCGCTGTTCTTACTGTTGGTGCACGTGCCCCTGCCCATGGTATGGAGTGCGCACATTTCTCACTAAATGAAATATGATTGAAAAGCCGCCCAATCGAACACATTTAAAATATCAGTATGAAATCTCAATATGAATTGGCAAGTGTTTCGTGTTGTGCGAAATTAATATCAGGTTTGTCCATTAGTGGCATAACGAGGGTAAGTGAGGGTAAATAATACGGATCATAATGTGATTTTTTCGTCCCCCCCCCCCCCATCACCATCAGTTACTTAGCTTGTGTAAACGGCACCCGGGGCATGGTATTGTTTAGTCCCCTCATCGTATTTGACCATAAAGTGACAAAAAAGTAACGTTTCGTCATGAGCAATGGCTTAGCAAAAGTAAATGGTGCCCAGGTTTTTTTTTTACCCCAATCATTATCAATGGCTTAGCAAACGTAAACAACAGCGCCTGGGGCATGGTATTATTTTTACGTCCCCTCATTATACTTTACTTTAAAAATGGCATAAATGTAGTAATGTTTTGACTCCATGCCGCCTCCAGAAACTGTCGCTCGTGTCGTCTGTACACCCTCTGCCCCCCGGTCGCTACGCCACTGTTGTCCATTAGTATGTCCATAGATTAATCTTAAAACATACCTTCTACGCAAGAAAAGACACAGTATGCCGTGTGGTTGGGTTGAGACGAAATCACTAAAATCTGGTTGTCCAAAGGAAGTTTTGAAATCACTATGGAAAACAACAGACAGAAGTGAATTTGAGAAAATCATGAATGCAAAAGCTTTCACAAGAAGGTACAGACGGTAAGGGAGACGGACTACAAGTTAGGGCATTTAACGTGTAACTTGCTGAGGTCACATTGAACGTCATAAATACAATTCGATCAACTTTGTGTGCTTCGGCAGAATACTATAATTGTAACTATAATATTTTGCTTATAAATTTATAGCATAAAAATTATAACAAATTTGACTCAGGCTAATCATTATAGGACACTGTATTCCATCGTTTGAAAAAAATAGTATATATGCGTACCTGTATGATCAAAAGTATCCGGACACTTTCGGGTTGACACATTTTTGGGGCTTTCTCCAGAAACGCTGGAGGAACTGCCCTTGAACTTCGACCATGGGATGAACAGGCTTTAACTCATCTTTTACAGTAAAGATTCGGCTCACCCCATTTCACAGAAAGCTTATCATGATTTGCAGCTTCCACTACTGATTTTATTTGCTATCCACATTGTTTAAATGCATTTCTACAAAAATAACATGCTTATTCGGAAAGATATAAGGGTTTTCTTAAAAATTCCCAAATTTTTCCGCATATTTCTTGTTTGTAACATAAAGAAATTTCAACCAAACTATACGAAACTTACAGAATGCGTGACAATATATCAGCGAAGCGCAATATTAAAATTTGTAGTAAGTACTTTAAATGTTTGAGGAAATGTGAGTATTTATCTATACTTATAAAAGGCAATGTTTGTGTGTGTGTGTGCGTGTGTGTGTGTTTGTCTGCGATGTCCAGACGAATCTATCGCACTTACAGCCATGAAATTTGGCACACAGGTAGTCGTAATGGTGACTGAATGCACCTCGAAGCCGAAATTTTAAATTTTAATCTAGAATTTTTTTTATTTAATGTTTTGTGTTGTTTTGGTTGATTTTTCGCACTAATTTCTCAATAGAATAGTTACGAATAAGTTTACGATAAAAATATATACACCATCGGAAAGAGCACGCGATTTCCGTTCTAATGAAGTTAGTTTTGAATTTCTAACGTAATTTACTGAATTTTGAGAATTTTTTTAAAAATTGTCACTTTCTCCTTATATTTTTAACTGTCAATGTTTTTTCCATCGCATCCAACGTTCTAATAAACCTATGATTTTCAGTTTTTTTATGGTAACAACAGAGGTATTTATCTCTCATTTAAAACAAGAACGGTTAAAATATCTTTGTCCGTTCGTTCTTAATAATTTTTTTTCTTAAAGGGTTAAAAAAATTCTTTTCGAATGAAGTTCTTTCTCCGGAACGGTGAGTTTTTCCCTGGCTACGGCTAGCGCCATCTGTTGGAATTATTCTCTCCTCAATTTTTAGCATGTTTTGCTAGGAATAATTTGAAATCATTTCGTTGGACGCAAGGGTTTAGTCGTAAATTAAGCAGTGCTGGAAGATTCTGACATGGGTGATAAGTTGGCTTTGCTGAATTATGAGAGAATTTTTTTCGTGATGAGCTAAAAGAGTTTCTTTACCATCTGCGTAAAATGTGCCATAGCTTTTCACGCAAGCTCCAGGGGGGTGACGAAGGGGGTACTGTCGTGACCTTGAAACGTCACGGTATTGTGGTTTGAGACTGTTTTACATCAGCATAACTTAGATACACCATTGCTGTATATTAAAGATTTTCACGTTGCAATTTTTTTTTTTTTATTATTGTTTTGGAATAACGTACTCTGTACTGCTTTTCTACATGTCATTATCGCGGGAAAATCAATGTGTATCTTTTGTTTTGATTTTGTTTCAAAACTTTTTCGTGTCATTGTGGGCGATTTTTTTTTTTTCATGTTTTTGAAGTCCTGATTCCACGGGCAACGCCGTGCGCGTTCTGCTAGTAGTAAATATTTTTAACAACGCATGTCGAAACATACTATAATTTTTCTTCTACAATTTCGAAGCCAGATATATTGGGCAGCTTATATAAAAATTCCAGCCGAATACCATTAATAATTAGAAAGACATCGGCATTACAGCGAGTAGAATTTCTATTTCTCTTCAAAAGAAACTAAATTATGAGGGTTTTCCCACAAAATACTAATTTTTAAACTTGAATCTTCGAATGGTTTTATTGAATTTTATAAAGTTGAATATGGTGATTAACCATGCATAGTTATAATTAAAATTCATAATTTAAACTGCAATTCGACGATGCAAGTTTAAAAAATACCGGTTTGTAGAAAAACCCTCATCATTTTGTTTCTCTCTCTCTCTCTCTCTCTTTTATTTATTTATTTTTGTTTGTTTTAGACCCACATCGGCCAGCCTACCCAATCGGGTGTAAGGCTTACAATGGTCGGTGGGGAGACAGCAAATTAAATTTATATTTACATACCATGCCCTGAACATGGGCAGTAAATTAAAACAGAGCTGAGTGACAAAGCACAGTTGCTCACCCACACAAGTTGGGTGGAGGGCTGATCACAAATTTGTTTCTCTTAGAGACCAACAGAAATTCTACTCGCAGCAATGCCTATATCTTTCTAAACCTTCATGGTATTCGACTGTAATTTTTATATTACCCCCCCTCCCCATATCTGGCTTCTAAATTATAAAAGAAAAATTATGTTTCAGGAAAAAATTATGCGCAGGAAAAAATTATTTCCTACAAATACTCGTATTTCCTCTAATATTCAAAGTATTTATTTCAAATTTTAATATAATGCTTCTCTAACATATTGTCACGTACCCCCCCCCCCAAATGCCCTAGAAGTGACCGAATCTTCAATGTAAAATGTGAATTCAAGCCTATTCATCACATGGTCGAAGTTCAAGTGCAGTTTACTCTAGCGTTTCTGGAGAAATTCGAAAAAATGTGTCCGAAAGCATTTATTAAAAATATGCATTTTGAAAAAAGATTTTAAATCATCATTCTAAGCATTGTAATAAAAATAATTTCTTTAAAGAATTGACTGTAGTTTATTCTCTAAAGCTTTCATTGTTATTTTACAGATAAAATTCTATATTTATTCTTAATAGTTGAAAATATCTGTATTATTCCATTTGTCATTTTATTATTTTGAAAGTTAAAATTTTTTATTGAATCGAAATTTATTTCAGTTGGAATGTCAAAGTTTATATTTTGACGAGATGCAGGCATTTTATAATGTCAAAGTTTACATTCAGTCAAAACACATAAAGCTCAAAATTGAAATTTCGCAAAACGGTAGCAAAAAAAATTCATATGCAAGGACGAGAACAAAATAAAAAGGAAAAAAAGACCTTCATTATTTAAAATCTCCATGTCGAATGAATCTTCAGCGCAGGATTAAGTAGCTAATTAGACGTTTAATTTCAATGTTTTTATAAGTAATATAGCGACAGAAATGCTTCTTTTGTCATCCTTCATTTAATTATACAGCTGTGACAAAATTAATAAAAATATTCTGACACACCTAATTAGTTCATCTCTTAATTCTTTCGACTGAATTCAATTTTAAAGTTTTAAAGGGATCTTACGTTTGTCAAAACAAATTAATTTAAATGGACATCCGTTTCATCCTTGAGGATTATAAAACGACTTTTTTAAAAGATAATTTTATCCACTCAAGTACATTTTATTTATTTTTTAATTGGGGATTTTTATGAATGTCAATTTTTTTATTCATTTAAAAAATTCTTGTCCTTTTTGGTGACTTTATTTACAATTACAGAAGAACTTGGTTTATTCGAACGTTTTAATTCGAATTTCTTCTCTGGCTCCTTGCATTTCTTATCAGCATAGGGCAAAAATATCATCTATAATTCGAATTTATTTTGGTAAATTCGAAGTGAAAAAAAACAAATTATTTTTAAATTTATTTTTAATTAAATACATTCGTGCCTTGTGTTGTTTATTTTTTGTTTTGTAATTAGTTGACGGACCATCCGGCACTGATTCTTTTTATATTTTTATTTCACAACACACAAACACCACACAACACACTTTTTACAGTATTTACAATGCACGGAATATTTTTTATCAGTTTTAATACTTAATTGTGGGTTTCATTTGAGAGTTCCTTTACCCACGTCATTTATGAATCACAGCTAACTCATTTCTGCCAAATCCACGAGCGTCACTTGCCGGTTGGGCGCATGCGCAACATCCCATTCCCCTTGCAAGTAGCACGCATGCGCCAACACCTTGTGTTCTCAGTTATAGTAGGTGAATAAGTTTTAACTGCTGTACAATGTATTCAATCAAAAAGCCAATACAGGGTGTTTCAAAAATATCTGGCAAAAATGAAAGGGTACATCAGGCATATGATAAACATCCAAAATCACCTAGGAACATGGGTGCGCAAACGCCATCCAGACGCAGCAGAAGACATTTAAAATAATACAGCGCTTGCCGCAAGTGCCGATACTTTTTGAAATTTGCACATCTTTTCAAATATCTCCTCGAACTTCGACCATATAAAGAATAGTTTTTAACTCCCAATTTACACTGAAGATTCGCTCTCGAGGGCATTTTGGGGACCGACCAGAAATTGGTGATTTTTAAAAGAGATTTTAGCTCATCCCATTTTATAGAAATCTGATAATGGTTTGCGACTTTCGTCAATTATTTTGTGTGTCATGCGCAATACTTACGTGCATGTTTCGTAAAAATAGCTGGAATATTCGAAAAGATATAAAGGCTTCTTAAAAAAAATCCCAATTTTTTCGCATGTTTTTTGCTTATAACTTGCAGAGGTTTCAACCAAATTATATGAAACTTACAGAATATGTGACGTGACAATATGCTAGAGTAGCATTGTACAAAAATTTGAAGTAAATACTCTGAATATTAGAGAAGGTATGAGCATTTGTAATAAATAATTTCTTACTCAGCATGCGCCTAAGGTAGCCTAATTTTTCTTTCACAACTTCAGAGCCAGATATAAAAGACAACTTATATAAAAATTCCAGTTCAATACCTTTAAGATTCAAAAAGATATAGGTATTTTGTCCTGCGCTGTTTTATTTTAAACGCCATCTGCTGCCTCTAGATGGCGTTTGCGCACCCAATGTTGCTAGGTGATTTTGTATGCTTATCGTATGCCTGACCTAACCTTTCATTTTTGCCAGATATTTTTGAAACACCCTGCATATATAATATTTAACTTTTTAAGAAACGTTGAACACTTATGCGAATTGTACTGTTTATTTTGAAGTTTTATTGAACAAATATTACATCAAAATTGTTTTATACTGTTCATAAATTACTTGCTTATTATTGAAATTAGTATTTCTTTAAATTTTTAAATACAATAAAACCCTGGTTAACTGAATTCAGATTAACCGAAGTCCGGATTGCCCGAAATGCCCCTGAAATCGCAAATCCGAAAAACACGTACTGAACTGGAAGGAAATAATCTCGAAGGCGAGACTTTTTTGCAACGATATCCCCACTTTTTTCTTTTAAACCTTCCCAAGCAGACAAGTAATTCATTTTAGAATGTTAAAATTAAAAGTAATGGGTATTAACAGTATTAATTACGATATTGTTTACTTGTGCCTGTCAGGCGTCTTGCGTTCGAACTCGCCGGTGCGAATATTACGCCCGCCGGAGGGTTAACTTTAATAAAGAACATGAGTGTAGCCTACAAAGAAAGTTTTGAATTCGTTTTACTCTCAAAACATTTCAGAATTACATACTATCATTAGACACAAAATAATAATAGATGTCCATAGCTTAAACGAAAAAATCGTTACCCAAACGGCTCCCCTCCCTTTAGCTCGATAAACGGAGTCATACTGTATTTGTAATTATAACTATTATTGCTTTACTTATTAAAATTACTTGCTAATTATTTATTAATTATGTATTATACAGGCTGATTAAATAAAACGTGGCCAAACTTCAAGGTTAGGTTAAGAATACGATAAGCATCCAGAATCGTACAAGAACATGCGTGCGCAAACACCATCTGGAGGCAGCAGAGGGCATTTAAAATAAAACAGCTCTGGTCAAAATGACGATATCTTTCTGAATATTAACCTTATTGAACTGGAATTTAATTTCTATATACGAGGGCAAGTCATTAAGTAAGTCACAAAAGATTAGAAAAAAAATAATTTGCCATGATAATCACTTGGAAACAATTTTATTTTTCAACATAATCTCCACCAATGTTGATGCACTTATCCCATCGTTTTATCAGCGCCCCAATTCCAGCTGCATAAAATTCTTTGGGTTGCTGTCTCATCCACCGTAGGACTTCGTATTGAACGTCGTCATCATCTGCAAAGTGTTCGTCTCCAAGATGTTCTTTTACTGGACCAAACAGACGAAACGTCTGGTTGGTCAGTGTTACAGCATAACCTTACAGCCCAGACTTAGTCCCAAGCGATTTTGTCAGTTTAATAATTTTCTGATTAATATTGTAATGTCTTGGCCTAAAGGTGACCAAATAATTCAAGCTTAGGTTGGCCTAAGTACTTTTATTTAATACAGCAATAATTAAGAGACACTTCTCGCAGAGAAGTCTTGATTAAATATGATTATTTACAAAGGAATCAACAAAATCATAGTTCTAGAACGTCAAAGTTCCATGAGCAATTAGTTCACGAAGACTAGTAATCATCGGATGGATAACTTCCACCTATCAACGTGATACCAAACCACGAGACTACCAGGAGTGCTCGCAAGTTGCTGAGCCGAGAGTTCGGGGATGCCGATTCCTCGGGTTGTCTACCAAAGTCCGACTTCAGTCGGGACTTTCAATCCGCTGATCACACAGCTTTCTTCGGTCCTCCGGAGCCTGAAACCTCGTTCGAGACGCCTGATCTGTTTTCTCTCTGCCCGTCTCTCCTCGAACATCAGTTTTATTCACTCCTTCAGGGGGTGGATGAAGTGGTGAAGCTCCACCTATCTTTTCCTTCACTGGATAATGGTACTCTGGTTGACGAACAGCTCCCTTCCTAGTGGTCAACCCCGATTATGGGAAGGTTCTTGAGTTTTCGCACCACCGGCCTATTCAGGAATGATACCAAAGGGTACCGCTAATGTGTTCGTTGACAGTGATGGATTCCTCCGCATTGTGGCGGTCCTCTGTGTGAAGTCCTTTCTCTTGCCTCCGTCTCGTTAGCGATGTCCAGGTGCAACTCCTGCTGTTTGCTGCCAATATCAAAAGGGCCGGCACTCTTTTTCTCATGGGAACATTGCTCGCGGGAAGGAAACCTTACAATATAAAGAAATTTATATATATTCAAAAGAATCTATTTTTATGCTAAGTGAATTAAGGCATGAGTGAGAAAATATTCAATCAAGACATTTGTTTGTTGAAATGAAGTCAACACTTTTAAGCTTGAAACAATTTTTCTTTAAAGGCAGCCAACTTTAAAATAATAACACGTTTTGTTATTCCTGAAACTGATAGAAAATCGAAATTTCAAGTTTAGTTTCGGCAAATTTCATTATGTTGGAGAAACTTATTCAAACTTTAGAAATTTTTAATATGATTGCTTCTCTATAAATTCGAGTAGTTAAGTTAAAGTAAAATGCAAATAAACAGTATATTAAATAGAATTATAATCCTTTTAAGGGTTAACACATTTTGAAAATGGCAAACATGCAAAAACATATTAATATAAACACAAATAAAAAAATACCTTTTATTTAAAACATTCTATGAGGCATGATGTCAGAAGCTATATACATATCACAGGCATTTTTCACAAGTAAATCCATATTAAGGTTATTAAAAGAAGTTTCATTTATATACTTTAACATTTGTGCATTTCTTTCAATAAAATTTCTCGCAACAATTTCAATGTCCATCGATTGGATGGCCAAGTCTCCGTAAAGACTATGTCTGGATTCAAAGTTCATGGTCACGCATTCGTGACGAAGCTGATTCGCCTGATTCTCAATGCAACCATTGCAAACCATCATTTCCTCGATTCGGCTCTTTATATTGTCCGCTAAAAGTTCTGTTAGGGACATCGATAGCACCATTTCAACATCGCTTAGCTCCATTTGTAAATTGGTGCGTGGAGATCGTGAAGACACTTCCAAAAGAATTTTCTTTTTCAGAAAATTATTAAACATCAGTGACTTACAGCTTTCGCTGATCTTTTTCCTAATGCACTGAAGTTGGTTCCATTCAGTTTCGGTGAGTAGGCACACAGATGGAAGAAACTGTCTCGAAAAGTCTTGTTTCGTGACATATCGCTGAAGCGAGACATAGGGAACATTTTCGATCCATGCACTGGTTAGAAACAATGTGTCTCTGACGATTAGCACTTTCCCTGTCTCTGATGGTAAAGATGAATTGTCCATTTCGGTAACAAGTGATTCCCACACGTAAGGTGAAAAACTAACACCGTTTTTGGTTGGGAAGATTCTGCCGTTTTCGTTCGTTTTAAACTTTCGAATGTGTACATTTAATACATTCCCGAAATCACTGACCACAGCATAGTTGTTCTCACCGAGGTGATAATGGTGTTGAGGAATAGAGTCTGCAGTAAAGCCACCAGTGTTGTTAAATGTTGAGGGTTTCTTCGCAGGAGTCGCTAAAGAAGCGGATTCAGATGATGCACGTTTCATGATGAAGAGAAAGTCGGGAAACACAGTAGAATGGCAAAAATCGAAGTAGAGGGAATTCATGAAGGAAAGTTCGAAATTTATAAGGAAACTCTAAAAAATTGATAAAAGGGTTCAGTAACATTATTGGTTGAACTTGTGTGAGAACTTAATCATTTGCGAATTTGATTGGATGAGAGGGAGACAGAAAAACAAACAAACAAACTCATGTCTTTAATCGACATAAGAATGACGAATAGTGATGATGAAACACGAAGAAGAATATTCTCGAATGGTGAGTAATCCATTTTCTTAAGGCATTTGATAGGGAAATAGTCATGTGAATGAAAACATTTTGGAACTTAAAAGACAGATAAGAGATAATAATGAGAAATGAATGCTGAACTTAATTAGACACGTTGGTGTGTTCGTGATATAAGGGAATGGAAGACGGAAAACATTATAATAGTTAATGTTAAGATTAATAATGTATCGAAACGATTAATATTTTGGAATCAAGGTAAGATTTGAAAATTCATAACAAAATCTTTTTTCTAAAATCTTCCTGAAAAGTGCAAAGAAGGATAATTAATTAAGATTGATATAACTTTCATAAAACAAAATTTTATGAAACATGGAAAAGCTGAGATGTGAAGGAAAAATTTTTAATATTATTAACAGAAATATATTGATACATGTGAAAGAGTGTTAACAGAATCAAATATTAACAAGCTTAAACAGATAAACGTCAAAGACTTGTTGTAGAAAAATTCTAACAACAGAAATAGGGAATTCAACTATTCAAGTCAATGCATTGAACTTTTCATTAAGTTTAAATGTTTTATTTCATCATGTTTTATTTTGATAGAAAAAAAAATTATGTAAAGTATTCACACAGTTAACATAATTCCAAGTCTGAAAAAGAAGGATATAATTATCTAGAAGAGGTCAATAGTTTTATCTTTTGCTATTCTCACAAACCTAAGATATTTTTAATGATTTCTTTTATATTTCGTCGATAATTGTGTTAGTAATTGGAAAAAAAATATGTTCAAACGTAGATTGAGTTTGAAATTACAAGATTCATGAAAGTGTGTGAATATTTAAGTGAATGCGCTGAGGTTAATTATGCTTTAAAATGACTATTGACCACTTCTGTCAATCTTTGAAAAATTGTAAGTCAGCTGATTTAAGCTATGTGTGAGAAAGAAAGATTCAATAAAGATGCTTGTGTTGTTTAAACATTGTAAAAAGTTTCAAGTTTAAGAAAAAAAAGTTCAATCTCGAAGTGTTTGAATGAGGTTTAAATCTTTAAGTTAAATAGTTTTTCATCTGAAACAATCAGTTTTAAAGTAGTTTTATGTTTTGATATTTTTGAAACTGGTAGAAGATTGGAATTTTAAGTTCAATTTGAACAAATTTCACTATGCAAGAAAAACTTAATCAAGCTAAAGAGATTTTAAATTTGATTGCTTTTATATTTTGTCAATAATTGCATTCGTCATTGAAAATATGTTTTTGAAATTATAAGCTTTGTGTAGGTGTGGACATGAATACATTTAAGTGAAAGCGTTGAAGTTAATTATGAATTGAAATGATCAATTTTCTGTTAATATTTGAAAATTTATAAGACAAATTATATAAGACGTGTGCGAGAAAAAATAAAGATTCGATAAAGATGTTGGTTTGTTAAAGCTTCAGCAAAGGTTTTAAGTTTAAGGGAAAAAAAATTCAATCTCAGAGTGTTTGAATGAGGTTTAAATCTTTAAGATAAATAGTTTTTCATCTGAAACAGTTAACTTTTAAATAGTTTTATGTTTTGATATTTTTGAAACTGATAGAAAATTGGAATTTTAAGTTAAATTTTAACAAATTTCACTAAGTAAGAAAAACTTAATCAAACCATAGAGATTTTAAATATGATTGTTCTTATATTTTGCATTCGTCCTTGAAAAAATGTTTTCAAAAGTAGAGTGAATTTGGAGCATATTAAAAAAAAATTAATCAGACTAGCTATGTTTCATGTGGGATTGATACTGAGAAAGCAATTATTAGAATTAGCTATGTGGAATATTCTCAAATGATAAAATAATCTCTCTCACACACACGCATGCATACACATGCATGCACGCACGCACGCACACGCACACACACACATGCAGAAAAAAGTTCTTTGGTGGTTAAAATTGTTGCGATTAAATTTATTTATTTGATCAATGTGAAAAGGAATTAGAATGTAAAACATGAGTTTCATTAATTTATTCAAACCAAAGAGATTTTTATTTTTCTTCTTTGTTATTGATAGAATATTCTATCATCGTTTTCATCATTCGAAGAAATGTGTTTTAAAAAATCGAAAATGAATTTCAGTCATGTAAGAAAAATTAGTTAGAGAAAATACATATAATTAATGAAATAGAATAAATAGTTTGTGAAATAATATAAGATTAAAAGAAATAAGGAATTAAGAAGAAAGTCAAAATAAGTTCGTAAAAGCAGAAATCACTCGAAATTTTTTTTTAAGTATCGAAAGAAAGATATGTTTAATCAGTTAATAGGCGAAAATTTTAGATTAGTGGAATGTTTTATATAGTATTAGAGTTAAGTATGATGAATGATCCCTAAATGTTTAAGATAAAATGATTTGTGATGAATCAATGCATTTGTGACGTTTAATGTAACCTTTTTAACGTCATTCGAAGTAAATTGCAATGTATTTATAGATAAGTTAAATGTTCAACAGAAGAAAAGTGATCTTTAATGGTTAATATTAATGAAGCTCTTTCGTCGATGTTGAAGTGAATTCGGAAAGAAAGAAAAAAATAAATAATGCCAACACTTTCTCGTTCAAGATTCAAATTTTCCATTTAACTTTAAGAGAGTTTAACGTTTTGATATTCCTGAAACAGTTAAAAACGGAATTTTAAGATGACTTATTCAAACTAAGTGATTTTTAGTGCTCTTGTATGTTATTGTTAGAATATTCTAAAATTGTGTTTGTTAGTGGAAAAATAAGCTTGAAGCAAAGAGGAAAGTTGAATGATGAAAGAAAAATAAATCCAAGTTGGATCATTCGAAGAATTATTCTTATAAAACTGATTTAATTAAGAAACAGATTTTATGAGAATTAGCGACTAAGTAAACTTTTTGTTATTTAAGAACAGAAAATGCGCAAGTTTTGAAATTTTCCTGAAAACAAATGAAAAACGTTATTCGATAACGAAAAAGAAAAATGAGCATGCCGAAAAATAGAATAAGATTGAAAGTTTAACTCTAATTGATGAAATTCTGTTCAAAAGCTGAGAAAATTCAAAATCTCTAAAAACAGAAAAAAAAGTGAAATTAAGATTGTAAGTATCAAATTATTATGTTTATTTTATATTTAAATATTTTATTTTAATGCACGCATGATAAGTTATGATTGAATTGATGCAAATCTGTGAAAGGACGTTGTGAAAAAAAATCTAAGTCACTAAAATCAAACTTTTGTAAAAGAAATTAGCCGAGAAAAATTCAAAGTTCCTCAAAAATTTTCAACGTCCGAAAAAATAATTAATTCGTTATCTTAATTCCTTATCTAATCTAAGAAGGAGTTGGTGGCGAGGGTCAAAGTCCAAGAAAATTCCTTATCTCAACTCGGAAGGGACTAGTGATCACAACGTCCCCTATACACCGAAACATGAAAGTCGGGGTCAACTGAGGTTAACTGTGCTCAAACCCCTAGTATTACCCTACTACCCTGTATAAATGAATTAATTAAACTCTGTTATAACTGTAGTCTGACCAATATATTTAAAATAATTTGTCAAAACCAGATGGTTATTAGCCCAGCGAGAAACACTTAACCGATTTCGATAATTTTTATTTCTTATGGAAGCTTATGACGTCTAGATATATAATTAAGATTCGCCTGCCCACCACCCTCCTTTTTCGGAAGAAATGAAAAAACACTTCTTCACTGTGCATTCTCTATGGAGGAAAAACTCGACAAAGTCCCCCAGACCCAATAACTGCACTGATTTCGACAATTTTTATTTCATATGAAAGCTTATAACGTCCAGATATGTCATCAAGGGTCGCCAGCCCCCTCCTACCTCCATTTTTCAGATATATCGCAAAATAAAACTTTGGGAGAGTCCCAAGCCTCTACAACCGCCAATTCACCAATTTATTTCGCCAAGTTGCGATCATAGTCGCAGGTCATTAATGTTACGAGCGAACAGCTGGTCGCCGAAGGCGTCTAGTTATGAATAAAAAAATTTTCCCATGATAAAACTTGCACATAAAATTATTGAATGAAATACTGACAGAGCGAAAAATCTTATTAATTTCATAGAGAGAGGGCATTTTATTGCAGAGGTATAAGTTCTACCAAGAGGAATATAAATAAAGAATTTTTACAAGTAATGCTTAGACAAAATTTTCAAAAATAACAAAATTATTGGATGGCATTTGTTTACGTGAGTTATTTTGCATAAATATCTACTTTTTTTTTATCACCGATTGAGGATATGAATAATTGACATTGTTCTTTTTATAAAATATATGTCAGCTGCGAAACAGTTTTTAGAAGTGTTCAAAATAATCGCTGAAATATTTGGAAAACATTTGTGAAGAGCCATTTTAAACGCGATGGCTAGAAAGCTTCGGAAATCAAAAATTGGCATGCTTTTGTTTCTAAAAGTTGTTAAATTTGCTATTAAGTATTGCGTTCAATGTCTTTTGTAAAGTACAAACAGTTGAAAACAAACACAGTAGCACAAACTTAAGTACAAACACAGAAAATTATTAATAAAATGAAGAATATTAAAAACGCGTATTAATTAGAGTGCTAAAAAGAAGAAAATAAAATTTTTATCAAAAATTTCCTCTGAAAACAAAAATTGAAAAAGTGAGAGGCTCTGAAAGTGTATTGCAATTTTAATCATATTTTTAATGTGTTTCCATTTTTAATGAATTATTACGATTTTGTTAATTATTCATTGTTTATCTGCGTTTTATAACCATTCATCTCACATCTTTGCTGCTTTTGTTTCGATCTCCATACTTTTGAATAAAAAAAAAATCATTTTCTGCTTTGCTGTACAGTGGAATCTCGCTTAACGAGCAAAACAAATTGTAAAAAAATGACTCGCTTAAGGTATCCGAAAACGTTCGGAGCACTTTTTTTTTAAAATTGTGAAATAGAAACACCAAACTATGTTTTTTGGATTCGAATTTAATAAAGATTAATATTAGAGTATGATTTTTGAGTATAAATTATTACAAATTTACAAAAATCTTTAATTTTTGCTGCTTTTTAGAGGAAATTCCCAAAAACTTCAAACATGCTACAGGTCAAACTTTTGAAATAATTCAAATAAAACTAATACTAAAATAAACTACATACTATGGACTAGTTCTTGTACTAGAATCTTAACATTCTTTGGGTAAATAAAAATTTTAGAGCGAATCGAACAACCATTATAAGATTTTCAGCAAATTTTCTATGTCATTTTTCAAATAAAAGACCATAATTAAAAAATACTGTTACAATATGCATTATTCTAGCACAATCACTAGAGAAACATTTGAAGAAAATGTTTACAAAATTTCAGAACAATACAATGATAATATCTTGAGTTATCATGTTTGAAGTGTGAAAAATATGCATAAAATCTAATTTTCAGAAAAATCAAAATTTAGTTTATCCACGCGCTCAAATTAAGTATCTAAACTTTTAAAAAAATTTCCTAAAAATATACTGACATCATATTAACTTGAAAAAATGCAGTCTAAAAGAATTTTTGACTGTTTTCTGTCCCTTTAAATGACAACTTTCGGTTAATTAAACGCTCACTTCCGGTTTTCGAATTCTTATAAAACAATTAATATCGCATCTTCTAATTAACGTACCGACAAAAGTAAATATGTTTTAGAAAGGTAAATAAATGAACTATCGAAAACATCAAATATTAAAAAATGGGAATTTTGGTCCAAAATCGACTTTTCAACGTGTTCAGATACCTTAAGGAGTGACGTTTTGCATAACGAGTGACGAGGAGAGGGGAAGCCCCGTAGTCAACGAGATTGTGCCTTTGACGAAGATCATGATTTTTTAGCTTGTCATAGGAGGAGAAGGTAACAGCAAAGCAACAATCTTCTGTCACGACAATGATATCAGTGAGCTTGAAGTAGAGCACAGCCAAGAGCTGACCAACGAAGAGCTTATGGAGTTGCATTGTGTTTCGCAGTGAGAAGTTGTGGAGGAGAGCTTGTCATAGGAGGAGAAGGGAACAGCAAAGCAACTGTCTTCTGTCACGACAATGATATCAGTGAGTTTGAATTAAGCACAGCACACCAAGAGCTGACCAAACGAAGAGCTTATGGAGCTGTACTGTGTTTCTCAGTGAGAAGCTGTGAGGAGAGCCTGTCTAGGAGGAGAAGGTAACAGCAAAGCAACATAATCTCTGTCACGACAATGATATCTAGTGAGTTTATAAGCACAGCCAAGAGCTGACCAACGAAGAGCTTAATGGAGCTTGGTTGTGTCTCTCGCAGTGATGGGAGGAGAGCCTTATGGAGGAGAAGGTAAACAGCAAGCAAACTCTTCTGTCACGACAATGATATCGAGTTCGGAAGTAACAGCACAGCCAAGAGATGACCAACGAAGAGCTTATGGAGTTGCATTGTGTTTCGCAATGAGAAGTTGTGGAGGAGAGCTTGTCGTAGGAGGAGAAGATAACAGCAAAGCAACAATCTTCTGTCACAATAAGAGAAAGGCTAAAAGCACTGGGAAACTGTTGCATCGTACTTTGTGAAGCATTACTCTTATAAGGCAGTGACTATGTGTGCTACAAATTTATATAATTATAATGCTGTGTCGCATTTTCGCTAAATTATGAGCGTCGGCAGAAACAAATGTTTCTAGGTAGCTTTCTAGTAAAAAAGAATTAGGTTTGTACCTTAAATAATAAACTAATGATGCCGATTTTTACTCCCTTCAGATCGAATTCGCATTCCATATTGGTTCATTCCGCGACAGAAGAAAAGTTGAAGGTGATTCACGCTCCTTAACAATATTAAATATATTTTTTTTGAATAAACGTTATATATAAAATTTGAGTATTTTTTTCAGCATGGAACGTATTATCGTATTTTACATAAATAGATATGAGAAAAATGGTTTCGCTTTAAAGAGTGTTTCGCATTATGAGTAAGATTCTGAAATTAATCCTCTCATACCGAGCGAAGCGGTCTAGAAATTTTGCCTTAACTACGACAAAGGCCGGTCTGTGGCGGTTGGCTTCTTTTGAGGGGAGGTGAGTTTCTGAGATCGTTTAGGAGATAAGCGCGGTAGGGGATCCAATTATCCTTTCCCACCACAGCCCATTTCCCTAGGCCTTAAGGGAAAGTTATAGCAGGGGGTGGCGTGGTGGGGTAAATGACCACCCAGGTTGGGAGAGTCCAATTCATGTCGTATCCTCCCAAAAAGGTCCGGTTTTAAAGGGGCTAGAAGAAAAAAGTCGCCTCGGGATTAAAGAGTTAATTATGCTCATTCCACCGTACATCATTTAAAGCTTGTTTTTAAATTTTATCATTTTATTACTTTTATTTTCTACTCTTATGAGACAATATATTTAATAACTAATCGTATTTCACCACATAATCACCGTGTAAGTTGGGATGGTGCACTGTCGGGGTCTAACATCTTCCAGTATTATTGTGTGGTGTGGAAATTTGGAGAAGGGAGTGTGTCGATTCAGGTGCCAACCTTGTCATCTAGGCATGAGGTCCGTCCTAAAATATCTCCCGTGTAACTTAAAAACGGAATATTACTCAACCTAAAGTAAAAACTTAACGATTCTATCCTGTTTTGCGAGAATGCGGAATATATTATCACTAGTTAGGTTAAATAGAAAAGTGTTGACTATGTTTGCTGTTTACTCATGTAAATTGAAAAGTATGCTGAAAGAACTGAATTGAGCATAGAATTGGAACTCTCTACACGCACGCACACACACACACGAAAAAAGATGTGAATTTGGTAATAGATTCTGAAGTGCAGACATGGAAATTTTTTTCTACGTTATTTTAGTAAATATTGGCATTTTTCATTACTTTATCCATGTTAACATAATAGCATTTCATAAAGATAAGTAATCATTTAGTTTAAATTTCAAGAGTAGCAATTGCTTTATAATCTCAAGCAAAGCATAGTTCTACATTCTTTACAAAAGTATTTCATTAGTCACAGATGCTTGTTTGCTGACGCTTACACATAAAAGTTGTTTGCATTCAACTAATCAAGGAATAATTTTTTAAGTCAAATTTAATTGCATATGAATGGAAGTATAAAATTTCTTTTTCAAGTTCGAAAAAAAGCCTATGTTTGAAATAATATTTTTTTAAATAAATTTGTGCTGTTTACTTTAAATCAATACCGTCTAGCAAGTTTAAAATTAAAATATTACTCACTGAAGGAGTTCGTAACATATTGTCTTGTTGGTGAGCCATTCCTTCTTGGAAGTACAATAAGATCCAAAATTTGTATTGTATTTCTGTATACCAGAGTTTTATGGTTATTTTCACACTCCATTGTCCTGTATCCCTAGAGAAATTTACTTTTGTTAAACTCCCTGTTCACAAAGAACGAAGAAAAAATACTCCACCTTTTATGGTTGTTCTTTTGTCTTCTTTGTCCTTCTTCGAGAGTGATTTTTTTCGAAGTGAGCCTGTGAGAATAGCGTCACAAAAGGGAAAATAAAATTCCTTTTGTCTTTTTCCACGCGGGTGATGTTTTTCGGTTGAAAAATTGGAGAATTTTTTTTTTCGAAAACGAGTGACCATGATTTGCATTTACTTGAGTGGTGTCTAAATTAGAGTATTAAGTATATTGTTGAATAAGGTTAGTTTATTGTATTTAAAAGTTTCCTCAATTATTCCAGAGAGTCTAGGTAATGAATAAATTCTATTTTTTCATATCGATAGCGTAAAGGATAGAATAGTAAAGTCATAAAAATTGAAGTCGAAATTAATTAGGTAAATTAATGCCGTTTTGAAGTTACTCGAGGGTTATTTTTGAACAGTGGTCAGACGATGAGGACGGCAGCCCCCTCAGTAAACTTCATCATCGGGTGACAGATGAACCATGATAGTTTTGACATGCATCAAACTCGTATATATGGCGGATTTTTCGTGGATTCGGGGCTCGAACATGCTCGTTTTTCCAGCCTTATTTTCAATGCGCATCGTTTAAAAAAATGAGAAAAAATGATAATGAAATCAATATCACTTTCTTTAGGAATTACGGACTCTAATATTTATGACACCTGGCGTTGCTTGCAGCACCAGTGGATGTTGTCATACATGTTCTTAAGCGTCTTAATATGATAGGAAGAGCTTTACCAAATTAAATTTCTTTCATTATAAATACCCGGTGTCATTACAGAAATATAGGTTACTAGGGTTTAAAACGGTGAATTCTCATGAAACATATTGTTTATATTTAAATACATTATGATCATATTCAGGATTATTTAACAAGGTGTATGATACACTGCGTGGTTTTTTCCTGTCAACTTTAGCTCTCATTGATTATAATAGCCTTTAATATTATCGCCAAATGAAATGAAAATTGCTTATTTAGAATTAAATTGTTTAAAATGAACGCTTCGGATTAGATTTACTGATCATTTTTGAAGTAGTTTTCAATAAAATCGATTTTCGTTACGTCACAACCACAAGAAGAACGCAATTTCGCATATCATCTGACTGCAGGTTGCCTTGCGCTGTGCTGTGACACTGAAGCCTTCTTCCTGTGAGATGCGCAATGGATTCCAAAATTAAACTAACGTCATGCATTTGACGTGTACCACGTGAGCATAAATGGACTCCATTTGTTTTGGCGTAGTGGCACTTTTTTCCCCTTCCAGCCGTAGCTGCCTTGGAAAGCGACGCATGCGCAGCGCTCCAGAACTTTGATTCATTTTTTTAAACTTTTTTATGCTTAGCTATGCAGATATTGTAATACCTGTTGTCAGCGATGTAGTGTTTCTTGTACTATACTTGTGATTGCTCACCGTGTTTTTATGTCTGCTGCTTATTGATGAACGCTCGTCGTAGTAGAATAAATGTTTTGCAATACTGAGCATACTCACTGAACGTGGATTTAATATGAATCTGACGATACACCATTGTTGATGAATTTCACACATCTGAATGACAAACGTTTGGAAGGAATCATTTGCATGATATTGATTAAAAATAATTTGAAAAATTAATGAAATTTTTAATATATCTAATTACTGACCACAAATTTTAATTATCTTAAAAATTGCTATCAATCATTCACATTGTGAAATATTCCACAATTTGTAACACTTATTGCATGACTGACCGAGCGCAACGAGTCATGTTTTAACTCGCCGGTTCGGCATTTCGTCTGTTTGTCTGTAAATTTGTTTGTTACGCAGTCACGACCAAACGCGTTGTTCAACTTTCTGAAAATTTGGCATGAATGCTCCTTGAAGTCGTTATAAACGAAGTATGTGTAGGAATTTTAATATTTTGATTCCGAATCAAGATAGCTGCCGTTTCAATGGTTTTATTTGATAAAATGTTCAGATTTCTTCAACGATTCTAATCAAATGGTTTTGTGCATAGTTTGTAATGAAATCAATGATATTTCTCACATCCTACTAAAGTACAAAAAATATACATCTTTCAGAGTTATACTGTGCAACAAATTGAACATCGTCGAACCAAACATTACCTATGATTTCCTTCTTTCTCTTCTTATCATCCTCATTCAACCCTCAAATACTTTGATATTTTTTAGCTGCATCTTTTTGGCATCCAGCGATTCTGAATCTTTGTTGCTCTTCTTGTGTTTTTTTTCTTTCGCCGTCCAAGACCATCAAATTCGAATTTCTTTTGTATGGGAAGATTGATACACTCTTTATGAAATGATATAATCATTATTATGGAATCGTCTTTTTGGAACGAACTTTACTGTGTCTAACGTGGAATTAGGGAATAACAGCCTTTGTTGCTTCAAATCCCATAACTCTTTAATTCAAGAATTCAAACGGCTCATGCTACAAAAATTTGAAGACTACCTCCACTCTCGAGCGTAAAATGTACTGTTGTAACTTTGTGCTGTACTGTAAACTTTGTTGTAGTACATTTTTGACGTAATTTAACGTAACTCTAATAGTTTACCGGCAGACGAAGGGCAAATGTTAATAATAATGTTATAAGAATGCGTTGCTGTCCTACCAAGATCTAGAATGACAACACTGGCTACTCCTTTAAAGAATGCGATGAAAAGCGGATATCAGGGAGGTTTTTTTTTTAGACACGTGGTCTTCTGTTGGCAGAATCACTTGTATATCTGGAATTAAGTGATTTCGCCCGTTTGACTACGCATCTTGAGAACTAACACATATCAAATATTTTCTGTAAAAATTTCAGGCTTCGGAGTCTTTCCTTTTAAAATTCTCTGGCGTTTGTACTCGAGATATTTATTTTTAAAAAATCGTGTTGCAAAAGTTTTTAGAGATGCAAAAATACTCACTCTACAAACATCAAAAAGGGTGAATATATAGATAAATGGGGTTTATTTTTCCACCCTTGTGTTTTTGTCCAAAACGTAATATGCAATATATCCAGGACCGTCTTATAACAAGTTTAAACACCCTGGGTTAGAGTGATTTGGAGAACCATTACAATCGAAAACAGGAATTTGCGAGCCTATGGCTTGTCGAAAATACCTATCTCATAAAATAATTGAGGAGCCCCCCCTTCCCAAAAAGTACACCTGTTCTGATTAACGCCTTACAGTTTTGTAGATCAGCGCCTGTTCAGAATAGGATGTTACATCCAACTTTCACCACCCCTGATCATATACATGATTAATTTTAAGGGTTACACCATGAAATGTATTTTTTTTTATTTATTCTATATATTAATTTAATACAAAATAAAACAGTTGAAAACTAAAATAAAATTAGTATAGTAAATTTTTAAGGCCCCCTTGGGTTGCAGTCCGATTAGCCTAATGCATAAAACAGCCCCGAATGTATCTAAGCATAATAGTATATTCATTTATCGAGCAGCAAAAAGCGTCCAATGATAAGAAACGAGTACTTATTAAGACTTGATACATAATTAAATTAACTAATAATAATGATTAAGATCCCACTAATCAAGCTAATGTAAGCATTTAGAATGTAATATAAAACTACCTCTTATTACTGTAAGCTCGATTCTCGGCTGTAAGCTAAAAAATAATGAAGATATTACACTGAACGACAATCATCTTACAAAAAGAAAATATTTTGTTGATGGGGTATTGACGTTTCATCTCAACAAAATATGTTTAGATTAACATTTCTAAACTTATTTTTACTTAAATTTAAATTTTAAAATTTATATTTGCTACAGTCATCTATTAGTATGGCATAATGGTGCACTAATAAAATATCTTAAAGCAATTAATTTCCCTTTTGAAATGCTTTTATTATTTATTCATTGCAAGTAAAGATAAAAGCTTTTACTAAAAAATATATTTTATTAAATATGTATTGGAAAGACATTATTTTCAATAAATTTTTTCTTATTTAAATAAAAAGCAGAAGAGTGTACAATTTTAATTTTAGTTTTTGATAGAATACACAAGTTATGTTATGGATGTCATTATAAATTATTGATGAACAAGAATGTTCATGAATTATTTATGACGACGATACATTTTTTGCAGAGTGGTTCACAAAGATCATTATTTTATTTATAGCTTATACTTATTTAACTGAAATTCTGTTTTGCTTTGCTAATTTATTTAAATATTTTCTTTTCTGTTTCGCTTTTTATTCTTTATTTTCATTTATAGTTCTTTATTTTTTTTTAAATTTATTTTTTTCATATTGAAAAGGATAATTTAACAATAATTTATTATTATTTTTTTTACATTGTCACCGTAATTAACTAACATAATGGTTGAGAAGTGCTGTACTTAGTCGGCACTTAAACTAAGGGCAAAAGGGCATTTTTAAGAATTTGATAATTACCACGTTGTATTGCTAAATTTGAAAATGCATGAAATTATGCTACATTATGATCCAAACACCACACAATTGACTTACCTATGTATCTTGAATGATATAATGCATTTAAAGTGCTTTTTTTTTTAAAGTTACAGCAATAATATATCTTACCAAAATATTTTTGTGACATGTGACATTAGAAAACGTAAATCTTTCGACTATCTCGAAATTCAATTCCGTATTAAAGGAATTTTATAATGATAACAAAATGAGAAAATATTATAATAAAATGCTTTTAGCTTTAATGCTAAGTAAGTAATGCTAACGAAGCTAGTAATGCTTCAAAACCGGTTCTTGAGACAAAAATAATTTTATTCGTCCCTACTTAATTATCAGTTTTCGAAACAAAACGAATTTTCTAATTTTTACAGTGTTAGTGCGTTGATTAATTAAATTCAATTATTCATAAAAGGTGAATTTTAATTTTAAACAAATATATTTTACTTTCTAATAAAGGTTTAAAATATTTTTTTATAAAAAATATTAAGGTATGGTACCTTTTTAATTTAATTCATTGAAAATAATAATGAGAAGAATTTTCCCCAAGAGATGGCGGCACTACCGATTGAAGATAGAAGTGGTCGAGGAATGTTGATAAAGCAGTAATAGAAATGATAAATTGATGTTTCTACAGAGATATTTGACTTTATGTTATATTTTTATTTTTAAAATTTAAATATTATAACAAACAATGGCTAAAGGTATCTAAATTAGTGCGATAAGTTCCATTCACAATTTGCGTGCTTACTTTCAATATTTAATGAATAATTTTTTAATGATTCATTCCTTGTGCAATGATTTTGAATTGAAGTTTTTTTTTATATTTTCTACTAGATTTCTAAAATAAAAATACAGTTTTCATTATAAATTGAAGAATCTTGTAATTCAAAAAGGAACACACTTCAGTTAAATATATTGCTAGCAACTGCATCAAAAAGTGGTAAAAAAATGAAACATACCAGACTGATATTATCACTGAATTTTATTTGATCAGTGGTATAAAATGAAACATATCCTTCCATAAATAAAAAAAAAATACTTGAGACGTTATTTTCAAATTAGGGAGAGCAAAAATATGCTGTTGAGAATGTTTAATGATCTCTATCAAATAACTTTTTGTTCCGCTAGATGGCAGCACGACAATGACAACATCTGAGAAATTCTGATTGAGTAGATAAATGCTCCTTGCTGTATAAACTTGGAATCATCTTCTATTTGCTTCATATAACGAAAAGATAAAATCTTTTACCGTTTAAAATAATTATTTATTTATTTCATTTTTTATTTTTCTTTGGCAATGTATTTCTAGTTCATTTATAATAAATTGAATTAAGATTTTTTTTTTGTTAATTCTTAAACGTTGCGTAATTTATTTAATTTAATTTCGCTCTGTAATGTTAGCAATGATTATGTTTGCTAACATTGTTAGAGTTAGTTTAATTGAAAATTTCTAGAAATATTTGGAATTAATAGAATATATTTAGTCAATTTTACTTTAATTATTACATTATATTTTATTTTATTCAGGGACGTGGAGATCATCTAATTTCTGAGGGGGAGGGGGGCGTGAGACAATAAAAATGCCGATTTTACTGATGAATGTTGTCGACTTAAAAAAAAAATATTTTTATATTGTCTAATATAAAAGCGTTCTCGTACTGAGAAGTATAATATATTTTTTATTAACTCTATTTTTAATTGAAAATTGGAATATTGTATTGCGTGCAAGATTTAATGTTGTATCACATACGTTCAAAGAGCTTAGAATGTAGTGAGACAACAGGACAAAAAATTAATATTATATAAATAAAGCTCATTTCATGAATAATAATAAATGCAAAAAAAATTCTATAATGATAAACTTATTTTTCATGAAAAATAATAGATCTTATAAACTTGTTCTTGAAAGCAAACTTTGGTCTACATCTTTATTTTAGGTAACGTTAATTGAGACCACTTTTTTTACAACATCAATCATATTTCAATATGTCCTTTAAACAAAAGACAAACATTTATTAATCCAAATGTTCATCACTCATGTTCGTTTGAAAACGGTGGAAACCCATCTTAAATACACTAAGTTATTTTTCACAAGGTTCTGAAGATAAAGGTGATGTTAGAATGAGACGACATATAAAAGTAACGTCAATAAATGGAAGAGAGAAAATTTTTGTGCATGGTTTTCATTCCATTATTTTTATTTTCTAATTCTTTTCTTTTCTCTTATTTCTGCTACAGTCATTGACGCCGGACAAATTAAAGACTAAGCAAAAGAATTTAGGTGTTTTATCATACAATGATTTATATATAAGAGTCAAACAGAACGACATGCATAGGTTGATTGCCGGAACCATCACACAGTTGCCATAGTAACATGTTATGAGAAAGTAGTAATTGCGTTACCATGATGAAGTTTTTATTCGTAAATCATTTATTGTGTTAAATAAAATAAAATCTGTCATAAAGAACACGTGCTAAAGAATACTATCATTGGCAAGCTTTTATTTTACTACTTGTCAATTATTGTTATAGGCAATATGATTTGTGTATAAAAGAAAAAAATCTGGTAAAATTTAAAGGAAGACATTGTTATTTTTCTTAAAGTTTTTACAGATGTTTTTTACTGACATATAAATTATTCATCTCACTCGTTTGATGAGTAATATACTGCAAAGCAGGAAAGTTCTGCGAGCAGAATTGAAATATTTACGGAATATTTACTAGCCACAATACAGAAAACAATTGGGTCTCTAGAATCTGATATTTGTTTTTTCCTTGTTAAAGGCGAGCATGACTATAATCTTGTTCTTTGCTTTTCTTTGATTCGTATGCTTTTCATCTCTCTATCTTAAATCTTATATCCTTCAATGCAATTATCTCCTTTCGATAATTTTTAAAGAGTCGAACTTTTTCATTCAATACAGATTTTTTTTTAATGAATAATATTTTAGAACAAAAATTGATAATAAAAATATATATGGCAATCACGATACTACAAAATACTCCACCTCTTCTGATTAACATAACCATCTATGAAAATTTTCTAATAAGTCTTCTGTAGAATTCTATTTCCTATTGATTAATAATAGCAATGATGAACCCCTTGAGGACCATGCCGTATGCTGCGTACGTCATGTTGTTATCGTAGACAACTACCTGACGTACAACGCATACGTCGTATATTATTCGTTTCTGAATAAGAAAATACTAGAGTTGGTATATAAATACATACATGAAAAAAGTCTCATGCATATGAAGTGGCGTTCTCTCCAGAGGCAACTGATTTATCCATAATTTAAAAAAAAGGAGACAAAGTTTACTTCATAATGTCAAATCCAAATATGCCAGTAAATCGGTGATAATAATGCATTTCCGAGTAGTTGTAACGGGGGAATAAATACGATATTATGAAACTTTATATTACCATAGATTAAAATTCGCGTTTGAAAACTATTGTCTGCTTTAAGTGCATTGTTAATAAAATTAAAAAGTCAGATGTTACTAGGTACTGGAATGAGTCAACCAATGTAATAGAAAATAAGCAAATAAAATTTCGAGAATGTAAAATAGATTAAAAGTGCTAAATATGATTATCAGAGAGTCCATCAAATTAAGGAGACCACAAAATTTTAAAAGTGACTTGAAAAGTTGAAAGTAATTCTTGTAAAACTTGCTTCTTATTTAAAGCTGAAGAATTCTAAGAAACTAAAACATTTTTCATATAATTTAAAAACATCAAAGAACTATTTTAGTATAATAAGCAAAATGACTTCAGGAAGTTGAAAGATGAAGAACATTAATAACTTCCATTCTTAAAGATTTCTCTCAGATATTGATTTTGCATTGTTAGACTTCCAGTTTAAGTCGTTATGCTAATTAAATTTGCAAAAATATTCCTTTTCTTCACAGACATGCTGCATCATTATTTGATATTCAGGGGCTTATGACTATACTATGACAATGGAAAATAACTAAGAGGCAAAAAATTATTGAAAAATTAAAACTTTGCTAAAAATTAAATTTATGTGCATATTTCTTTAGAGCGATTTTTCAGTTGAGGCATGTTCGTTGATATTTTGTGTTAGTATTTCGAATTTCATTTTAATACAAGTATAACATTTTTATTTCGAATTTCATTTTACTGCAAGTATAACATTTCATTTTACTGCAAGTATTATAATATTCCTTCTATCGTCTTGTTTTCATCATACCGTTTCCATCATATCTTTTTAGGTTTAACATTTTAAACAGTCCAAATTGCCCTTGTGGAGGAATCGGAGATGCTGATCGTTTTGTTTTTCCATTTGGCCGTTTCCTTTCAAAGAACATAAATCTATTTCTTTTGAATCTTTGTCAAAAAATTCTTTGCTTTTGAAAAGACATTTTCATATAATTGCAGATCCTAAAATACGTCATGTCAGTTTTTTAGATGCAAAAACTAATCTTTAATAATATTATTTAAAACTCTTAAAAAGAAAAAGGTATAATTCATATCACATCACTTTCAATATAAAGATTAAAACTACTGTATAATTTACAAATCAATTACCCACAGTACCCCGTTATAACGGACTCATCCCGAAGTTCGCTATAACCGAGGGTTCGCAATATCTGATTTCTAAAATATTGGCTAGACAAAATTTGCTATAATCTTTAAACACATTTTTGGTTGAACAAAGTAATTACACTGAATTGCAATTATTTATGGGCTATAATAAATTAAAATAAATATTTGTTTTAAAAATTTAAAGAGTGAAATTAATTGTATTTACATTTTGCAACTCCTTAGTACCGTTCAGATTTTCCTCGTATAGGCTGAGATTACTATGCTACGATTTTTCCAAATGGACCCTACTGTAGATTTCGAAAGACCACCCTGTGCTTTCAATCCATCACACATTATTAGAAATAAGCGGGTCGACAAAGGAACGATTATCACTCAACCGCCTCTCTTTGTACTCCAGGGGGAATGCGCATTTGTTACCCTCGTACGTGACAAAACTGCTAAGAGATTAGCAACATATGTCACTACACATTCTTTCACTTTCTTTAGTTCCATTTGCTGAATATCGTTTGAGTTGCTGACATCGCGTAGATTTAAAACGGGTAGTGTTAATAAACGGACAGCTTTTTCCATCGAGGATAAAGTAAAAATTATTAAGAGAATAGAAAACGGTGACAGACAATCGGCTGTTTGCAGAGAATGTTGGTCGCTGATAATACGGTTTTCCCTTTCGGTAAAACCCTAGTGACAGGTGAGCTAATTAAGTTCGGTTTGTGTGGTCCAGCTGATGGCTGAAAAGTCCCCCACAGAATGACAGGAGCAGAAGATTCCGAGAGACAGAGCTGGCAGGAAGGAAAAGTGGAAATTTTGATTCGCTATATCCGAATTCCCTGCTTTTGAAGTTCGTTACAAGCATTTGAAAATATATTAGTTACCTAGGTGTTCCTTCGGGATTATTTGAAAAGTTTGTTATAACAGAGATTTCGTTACATCCCGAATTCCTTATTGACTGTATTAAAGCCTTTTTACCAAAATTAAACTTCTTGATAACAAAACACATTTGTACGTACTGAAACGCAACTTCATAACAATAAAATTTTCTAGCTTGATTATCTCATAAATAATACTTTAAAATTCACAATCACAAAAATTTCAGAAACTAATACAAGATTGCATTATAGTATCAAAAAGTTCGATCAAGTTACTTAGATTCACCACTTTTAAATTGTACATCTCCTCTTTAAAGTTGAAAGAATACTGATTAAAACCATTTGTCAATATAATTAATCAAATGAAGCACCAATATAATATTTAAAATTTCAATAATCTATGAATTTGAAAACAAAGTAATTAATCATATTGTGTTTCAACACAACATTTGAAGCCGTTAAATTGAAAGACAAAATATTTAAGGCAATGATGATGATGATAACCCACCTGTGCATGTACTTTCCTTTTTGGCAAAAAATTGTAACTGGGTTTATGAGTCATTTTATGCAGAATGATGAAATAGAAATGATGAAATCCGCACTGATTATTCACTGCTGATTTTGTCCAAATGCAAACTTACAAAAATAGAAGACAGACTACACTTAATATGTTTCTGCAGAATTAATTTGTGTGTATTGATAATTGTTAATTTATTTTAGAATGTATTTTTAATTTTTCTTCACAGTATGCTATAATTTTTTGTAACTTATATTTCTGTTCAAAATTTTATCAAAATAGCGAAGAAAAATGATTTATTGTTTAATTATTTATGAAATTATCTAAACTGGGACAGTCATATAATTGGATCAAAATGTCCCAATCTCAAATAAACGGTAACTACTGTATTTATTACAATAAATTAAAAATAGCTCTGTTTTCTGCACTAAGTGGTATCTGAATCTCAAATTTTTCAAAAAATGATAATTTGAGATTTTTGCCTTTTAAAATTTTCTACATTTTTATTATTCTAAAAATGCTTTACTTTAATCTCTACGATATTTAGAAGTGTGAAAATTCTAATTTTAAATCATCACCGAAGCAGAGTAAAAAATGTGATGACTATCAGAAACGGATACTTTTTCCAACTTTAAAAGTGTGAAGTTGTTTGGAAAGACTTATCTTTATAAAAAAATAGTTTACCTGTTGCCGTCGTGGAATGTATAAGGCAAATTGTTTTTGTGATTTGTCAAATTCAAAGTTATTGAAGAAATGCATGTATAATATTACCCAAGAACTCAAATGAGAGTGTAAATAATACGATAGGTTGTCCTTTTCCAGAGAACAAATTTGTTCAAATAGAAGATTTTTCTTTAGGTATATATGATGCCATATCAATATTTAACAAAACAATTGTAGAAAAATGGAAATTTTGAGAAAATATAAGTACAGAATCTGAATGTTATATGAAAAATGCCACGAAGCATCTCGATAAAGAAAAACTATAAAAATTAAATATTACTCTAATTTACAAACAACAAAGGAGAAAGGGATATAAATCAGACTTTAAAGGAAATAGAAGATAATGAAATTTTAAAAAAATATTGATTGTCTTGAGTATGGGTCCGGAATGTTCCAATAAGTTAATATTTTTAGATTAAAATGCATTTTTTTCTCAAAACGAAAATTTTCATACACGATGGAACTTTTCTCAGAAACTGCAGCTCATAGGTATACAATTTTTTTGTTACTCTTTCATTATGTTCCTTAATATATACTGAAATGAGCCTTTTTCAAAAAACTAAAAAAAAATTTTAGAAATTCTTTTGTATGGAAAACACATAAAATTTCACTACGTCTAATACAATATTTTGCAAAAAAAATGTAAAATTTACCAAAAGCTCATTCTAGTATGATCAGAAAGATGTACTTTACTTCAATAAAAAATTTCAAATACCTGTCTGTAATATATTTTGAGAAAGGATACATCGCAAATGGTCAATTTAACATTGTAGGTATAGGGGTTCCGAAACAGAAAGCAGCAACAAAATGTAACACAATCGCCTGCTTTTCAAGGTTATCTTATACTTTTTAAGAGTAAGAAGAATCTGCTTGATATTGAATAGAAAAGGATATCCAAGAGGAAAATATATACATATAATTTGCAATTTAAATTATTAATGAGTTTCTCAGCAGTTTAAATGGTAAAATTTGATCGATTTATTTATGAATACAATTTAAATAAATTTAGTTTTATCCTTAAAAGTTTTGTCTTTTTTCCATAAATTAGTTTATTGCTTTTCTGAAAAAATTGATAAGGAAACCACTGAATGATGAAAAATGTTTCTTTCAAAAAATTTTCCTTTAATCATGGTAATAGTTTCCTTTAAGTTCTGTTAAAATTACTGTTTCATAGCATCAGTTTTGCATTTATCTACGCATTTTTTACTTTATTCAGTTTTAATCACTTTACTTATTTAAGAGTTCAAACAAGTTGACAAAAATAAAATTTTATTGTATAATTATCACATTACTAAGTTGTTATGGTCAAAACCGTAAATACTTTTTAAAGTAACTAGTTCTAAAAGATTTTTTAGTATATTCCTTTATGATACGTTATCAGTGTCAGTTTCAATGGCATAAATTAGAGACCTCGTAAAATTTTAAATTTATGTTCTCTAGGATTTGCATTTATTATACATTTTTATTTAAGCTCTTTAATTTTTGTAAAGATGGAGCTTTGTAGACGAATTTTCTCTAACTCACGATGCACTAGAGATATGATATTTTATACACTTGCATGTCTCAGATGACAATGAGTCACTTTAATATTTTTAGAACTTTTTATCAATTAATGTATTAATTTTAATTACTTTTTGATTCCATATAAGTGGCGCCATCTGGTAAGGAATTTTTAAAAAATGGTTTTTAAGATTGTGTAAAATTTGAAATAATGAATTATAAAATATATCAATGACTGAAAACTAGACTACATATTTTTGAAAATAATTTCAAAATATGCTTTTATTAGCCTACTAAAAGGTAAAAAAAATAATTTTTCATCAAAAATATGGAAGTCAGGGTAAAATCGCATATAAAAGGTAAAAAATAATTTTTCATCAAAAATATGGAAGTCAAAACAAAATCGCATCTAAAAGATAAAAAATAATTTTTCATCAAAAATATGGAAGTCAAAACAAAATCGTATAAGTGGGAAGCTTTGTAAAAACCCAAATAAGAAGTTAAGACATTAATAAAATGAGAAAGAAAATTCCTAAAAACTCATTAAATATTAAGAAAACCCTATAAATGTGCTGAAAATTCTAGTTTATTTTAGAGTTTTGTAAGATTTTTGCTTTAACGACTCATTTTAATTTTTTAAAAAATATTTCCACTTTTTGTACAGTAATAAAAGCGTGATTTTCTGACACTTGTTTTCAGAACTCAATTATCAGTTAAGCGATTAATTTTAATTCAATATGAATGGCGCGATGTGGTTGTGAATCTAACAAATGCTTTTTTAAGATTTAATAATATTTATAATTATGAATTAAGAAATACGTTAAAGTTGGCTAAGACTACAAAGTTGAAAATAATTAAACTTAAAAATGATTCTAAAAACACGCATTTATAAGTATTCTAAGAAGTAGAAAGTATTGCTTTCATCAAAAATGTGAACATCAGAACAATATACTGAATAATAGATATACTAAACAAAAATTAAAATTAAAAAACAAAGAAAAGTATAGATAAGAAACGGCAGATTTAAACAAAAACGATGACAACACATCTTTAAGCGTACTAACGCAACAGCCTCAAGTGATTGCATCATAAAGTTCGCCATTCGATTCCTCATTCATTTTTTCCATTTTGAACATTTTTTACTTTCTAAATTAATTTTATGTGTTTTAAATATTATCGTTTTAAACTTCAGTTGATGCAATCACTTGAGGCTGTTGCGTTAGTACGCTTAAAGATGTATAGTCATCATTTTTGTTTAAATCTGCTGTTTCTTATCTATACTTTTCTTTCTTTTTTAATTTTAATTTTTGTTTAGTATATCTATTATTTTGATCTGTATTATATTATACATAGCTGCATATGCGCCTTTATATATAATACTAAGAATTTTTTTATTAATGTTTGATTAATTAATTTTATCAATTTTTAAATAATATTTTCATTAAAATTTAGTCAATTTATAACTGTAATATACTGAAGCTTGAAAATAATATTATCGAGAAATTATGCTCCCAATAAATACCAAACAGATTTATCAAGATTCATTAAAAACTAGCATATATTCTAAATGTGATTAAAATTCCAGTGTGCGTAGAGTATTTTTATCAGCCCTTCACAGATTTACGATTTTTTTTTTGTTCTCAAGATTTTTGAAATAAAAATTATTTTCTACTTTTTAATACATTATTAAAAGCGAGCTTTTTTTTTAAAAAAAATATAATTTGTTTTCATTATATTAGTGTAAAGCAAAATTGATTTTTTTTACTAGAAAGGAAGAAATTCGAAACGGCTTTGCTTGTCCTAAATTAACATTTATTTAGATGGTAACGTACTTGAGTTATGAAGTTGTTTACCGCACTAAGCATACTCGACGGATAGTTTTCGAAATCCTTCACACAGTGAAATGTTTGATCAAATAGCGAAGATCAAAATCGACGAACTGAAAGTAGTCTCTGAAATTTATCTTTCTATCGGCATATGTCTTAACACCATCAATATCTTTTCTTTTGCTCAATCCTGATGTGTTCTTGGTTCAAAAAGGATACCTGAACTTTGCTACACACACTCTTTAAAGTAGGAAAAATTAGCTTTAAATATAAAGTAATCGGTCCAATTAAGGAAACTGGTTTCCCAGATTGGATCACTGGTTTCATAAATTGGACCACCAAATTCTTTAAGCTCAATTAAAGAAAATTATTTTTTGATTCTCCAATTTGCACCAGCACACAATGTGCGAACCAGAGTATGACATTTTAAGCTTTGTATCATTTCTTATTCTTTCGTTGTTTCCTCACATATGATACAAAACTATAAAACCTTACATTTGCTCTTTATGAACAAACCTTTGACGTAGTTAATGAACTTTTTTGCTTTCGCTTGTTCCATTTCCAGTCTTCCCATATTAAGACTGCTAATGATTATAACTGCTTTCTGGGCTATTCCTCTTGTTCAAGATAATAGTGCCATTGATTTAAACAGTTTAATTCAGACAACTGTTTGTGGTCCAATATAAGCAACGTTTAGGCAAAATCAAAAGAAAAAAAAACATCTAACCTTATATTTAAAATATCTTAATAAAATTATTAAAATATTATAATAAGTTGTAACCAAAAAAAATTCCTATCCTATCTGAAGCTATAATAACATAGTTTGCTACTTACCTTAAAGCAGCGTAAGGGCTATTAGTCCTTTGTTACAATATTAAATTTATGATATCTAATTCTAATCACTTCTCAAACTGTAACCATGGATCACTTTCTCTTAAAAGTTATTTCATACACCCTATTTACATCATTACAACATAATTTGCCTATTTTACTACCCTATTATTTAATAGAATTAAAGTTAAGATAACGATCCAATCTAGGCGCCGGTCCAAATTCGGCATCTCTTCCCTACATTATTTAGAAAAGATGCTATATTATTATTAACAAACTTTGATGTAATAAATAGATTAATTTGTTGATAACTATTTATAGAGCATCACTTAAATCTTACCAAGCTCAGTGATGCTATGGATAATTTATCAGTCTTATTGCATTCTTTTACTTGGAGTACTACCATGCCTCAGGCCTATGTAGAACCCTTGACCTACCTTGAATTATACTCAAGAAGAAAGGCCTTTGTTAACATTTCTTGGAGGCAGCCACCAACTCATTCATGGTATCGTAGCGAAGGCCCCGGTGCTAATAAACATTTTAAGGGGGATGGGAAAGACCAAACAGCTTTGGCTCGCTTAACTTCCGATCACTTAAAAACCCTCAGATTCTTTCGTGGTGATAAGAAGTTCCATATCTGCACAAAGTGCAACATGATTGAGGCCACTCAGCAACATCTACTTGACTGTGTTGCCTTGGTGTATGATGACCTGCTTAAGCGACCGGATTTTGTGTTGGAGGTGATGAAGGCGAAAGACCTCATGGATCTGATCTGATTCAGATCAGAAGGATTAGAAAGAAGAAGAAGAAGAAAAACTTTTAATAAAGGCATTTTAATTAAATAATAAGAATCAAATTTATTTTAAAAAAATTAGTTAAAAATTAATTTTTACTCACTTTTATTTAACTTAATTTGTTTATTCGTACAGATGGAATTTAATAATCGATTTTTTACTTACTTTCTGATTTGTTAAGAGTTTTGAAATTTTGACATTAAGTATTCTCGAAGGCAATATGCTATTTTGATATTTTCTGAACATAATTATCAGTTAATAGAAAAATTTTGATTTTATACTTGTGGTGACATCTGATAGTAAATTTCAGAAGATTCCAGAATATTTCTAATAATGAATTACAAATTAAAGGCTAAACGGAAGAAAATAATTTTAAAATATATCTGCTTTTTAGCGCATAATTCAAAGTGTGCTTTTAAAATGGTTTTAAAATAAAAGAAACTTTTGCAGCGGCTTCTGGTGTCACTGCAATGTCATGTAATGGACTTTCCACAAATATGCACTAATATGGATTGTTTCAGTATGGATTGGATTGATTCGTAAGTACTGATTAATAGTAAATGAGTTTTCCTCAGATCCGTAACAATTATGTTAATTATACTCACTATTTAATAATTCTCTACATTAATAAATGACTGATTAAAAGAAAAAAATCTGTGTTTTCGGAACAAAAGAATAAATTCACGTCCGCTTGATGCCTAAAATATTTTCTTTGTTCTGTTTAATAATCACTCATTACTTTCTTTTTTCATCACAGGAAAGCACTTTTCTGAAAAACATTCGACTACCAACAATAAGACTGCATATATTAAGACATCCCAAGACCTATGATTTGTCTATCAAGCTTGTCAAAATATTTGAATAAAGAATTTCAAAACAACACATGAAAATTTTCTCGAAATATAATACTTTCCTTATTTTCATTAGTGATATCATAACTGATATTTTTGACTTGTGATTTTCCTACTAAAAAGCTTTCAGCAAAATGTTTCCGACGGATTACTTTGATATTGTATGATTTTTTTCTGATAGCCCCCAGAAATGACACAATGTTTTAATAACAAAGATACTTGGAAATAATGCGAGAAGTTGAAGAATTCACCCTAGTGTGATCAGATTTTTTTCTTTGTAGCCGATCGCTGTCTTTATTAAAATATTACTGAAACAAATGGCTCTCAGTATTCATTGTGAATTATTTCTGCTGTTCTTCTGTTGACACGAACTTAAGTACAGGGTGTAAACAAAGTCTTTCCCTGATAACAAAAAAATTATTGCTCAGAAACTACTATACCTAGTTAAACAGTTATTTTTGTAAAATGTAAATATCGTAGTGGAGTTTATAGAAAACCAATTACCGAAGTAAAATTTGAAATACGACCCCTTAATAGCAAGAGGAATGTCCAGGCCCTTTTTCTGCAACATACGAATCCTCTTGTCCTCAGACTTTTTGGAAGTATCGTGTCCAAAAGTGTAACTTTTGTTATTACAGCACACCTAAAACGTTGTGTATCTTCAACACAATTTTCAAGTAAAATTAATAAGAAATCAGTAATCTGTTAAAATTTGAAATTACCAGTAATTGCAGTAATTGAATTTTGGAGACATTGAAATATTATTATTTTAAAAGTCTGCTCTTAAATTGGATTTTTATATTTCTTAATCCTGTGAGTTTTCAATTTTTAAAACTTATATAAAATAACAATTTTCTATCTTAAAAAAAAGAATCAAAAACTGTTGTCAAAACAAGTTTTCTATCTTGAACTTCTGTAATAGCTTGTTAAATAATATGACACTGCTTTACGTGGAACAAGAACTAAATAACATTTGAACTTAATATTTGATTTATGTATAAACTGTCAAAATCGTCTACTTTCTTTATCTGAATTTTGTATTATTTTAAACTGCCATTTTATATGACGTTCTGCAAACATGAAGTGTTTCGTAAGCTTAGAAAGTAATTTACTGCTTAATTATTGTATAATTTTTATCAATTATTGAACATTATGTTGTTAGTGTTATAATGAATGTATAGCTATTATTGCTTAATTTATGTGTTTGTATTTCATGATTCAAGCGCTTTTATTTATAATTTCATATTCTATCCAAACTGATCTCCTAGATTTCGGTGATATTTTTAGTGTATGATAAAAGTATTTTTAACTCTTCATGAATGATTAATAAAAATAATCTGGCTCTGCACCATCTTTGTTGTATTATGAAACTGTGGTGTGGTTATAATTTTACTACGCTTAATTTTACTCTTCTTTCATTTATATTCGAATTTTGACTAATGATCGTATAGTGGTGTGAGAATATTAATTAAATAAAGAAGTAATTTCAGTATAAAAAGAAGTAAATTCAATCTGCAAATAACCTCTAGGAAATTTCAACATCCAAACTCACAAACTAGGAAAATGTGAAGACAGTGAAAATCACACAAATGAAACTCAAAGCAAGAGATACTAAATAATACATTTATTTAAATTAACAAAATTCTATGGCTATCGTAAAAGAAAAAACATGATTTTCAATCTAATCACGCAAATCAATTTGGTATAACAACAAAACAACAGTCATTTGAACTTTACCATTACATTACACAATTACTAGATACACAAATTCACCAGTTATATTACCAACCTACATTAAATTATCACTCATTAGATGTTTGCTTACTCTCACTGCTATTATCAAAATTGTTCACTCTAATAATACTTCTTCACTGAGGATCTAGAATTTTACAAGTTACATTACTACACGATTTGGATATGCTAGTTCTCAGTTATTGATGTCTACACAAATTATCACCTATTACACAGCTTCATTTTTCTTATCGGTTACATGCAAAATTGCACCATTTAATAAAGAGTCCCCACCTCAAATTAAGTATACCGTGATTGAAAAACTACATTATATCACAAGAAAAAACATGAAGTTGCCAGAGCCTGATTTTCGTAGACACTTCTGGCCCTTGGAAGTCGCAAGCGCAGTCTGGGGCATCTAACTGTAAATCGTCAGCACAAGCATCTACAGACAAGCGTATGTTTGTGGTCCTCCGCAGAGGCGGCACCAGGTAATTTTACCAACCGCAAGATAACAATTTGGGCCCCAACCAACGTAATTTTTAGAATTCTATATCGTCTATTTAAATTCCAATAAAAGTTTACTTAGAAAAGGGCTGCCGAGGCGTGAAGGTGCAATCCGCACAAGGGCCCCAGGAATTTGCAAAATTCATTAAAAATTTTTTATCCTTTTAAAAAAGTTCTTTCAATTAACTTTTATAAAAAAAAAAGAATAAAATATTATAATTTTTCTAAAAGAAATATATTGTAATTTTTTTCTGGTTTTGAATTTTCTTCAAAGATCTGTTTAAAAAAGTAATTGGTGGATCTAGTGGATAAGAATCAACAATTCCTTTGTTACTTGGAGGTCCACGTGCTCTGATTCTGCTCAGAGCAAAAGGTAAAGTGATAAAGTCAGCACCAGGTTCGGATTGCTCTCTAGTATTCTCTTTCTGCGGCACCCAAAGTGGATGTCCTCACTCTGAAGATAAATTGCAGAGTGATAATATTTACCATCTCTTGTGTCTAGACTATTACGGTTTCAGGTATCGATGGGGGTAATTTGTGTGAGGACTTAGAAATATGGCGTTTTACCTGCAATCCTGACTAATAATGTTATAGGAGAATTTTTTAATTTTCTAGAACTATTTAAGAATATAGATGTCTTACAAAACTAAAATAATAAATTGAAAAAATTTATTTAAAAATGCATGATTTTTTTACCACAATTATAAATTTTCACATAAACCCTTTATTGCCTTTTTACTGGCAAAAATCTTTCACAATATTCTCATATCACATACCTGCAGAAAGTCCTTGTTCAATTGATAAGGTATGCAAACTAACTGTCGCTTCATGACTATAAGTTAGATGGTGATAGTTTTAATCAGTCTCAGTCTTCTGAAAAACTTCGCCAAGTGCAGCAATGGTTATCGTAGCGTTGAAAATTCATGCATGTTAGGTTTTTAATAATATACACGTAATTTTTTAGTGCCTTCTATTATTTTTTTTATAATAGCATACGACTTTTTTGCTGAAATAATGTTGTGGAAGGTCCCAAATATTACTAAGTAGAAAAATCTGAAAATTAAAAAATATTGATTAGGAGGGCAGTAGAGGCAATGTAAGTTTTTGGGCACCCCATCCAACTTCCAAAACCGATAACTTAATTGATTTGCGAATTGCATATCTAAATATGGATTTAAATTTAATATCTGAATAGCAGTTTTTTGGGCTAATAAACAAATACATTGGCAATTGTAAATAAATGGTTAAAAATTACAAAACTTTTAAATAATTTAAAATACAAGAATCTACAGACTGTGGGACTGATATGACCCATTGATCTGTTAATAAATTCTGAAACATTAAAAAATATTTTAGAATAATGTTCTGTCTAAAGACACTGGATTTAAGTTCAGTAAGTTCTAGAATACACTTTGTAAATCAAAATGGAAGCTCTCCTTGAAAATGATTTTAAAAATAATAATATCGGAGGCCTCAAAGTCTCTAGTGCCTTCATAGGCACTTGCCTATTTGCAATTAGGGCCCGATCCATATACTTCTTATCGTTGTGAAACGATTTATTACTTTTTTTAGCCGGTTAATATTTTTTTAAACACAAACTATCAAGAAAAAAATTCTGAAAAAAAGTTTGTAATTTTACAAAGTTTCTCTAATGATTACCGATGTTTCTGAGATTGGAAAATGTATGGAACTTCATAACGTACAAATTCGATTTTTCAAAAAGTTAATATTATTATTCAAGAATAATGCTTATGTTAAAATCCAACAAACCTTTCTCGTCAATAGTACTCTTGTTAGTAATTTCACTGGTTCCATCAAACTAGTTTTGGCGTTTTCTTTACTCTAGATTTCTGCAGTCATTGTCACACGTCAAATGTCCTACTGCTTCTGAGCTGGCATAATTCAACTTGCATGCTCTCCCACTTTGTCCTTGAACGATAGACTTGTTAAATAGTGCTTTTTACATTTACATATTATATTATGGGAAATATCGAAAAAAAGATATTTAATTCTGAAAGTTTTAAAATCATACCCAAATGATAATTTAACAAAATATTGTGTGTAAATAATCAACAGAACTTGTTTGTCCTGGTTCGAACATTAGAGTACGTTGGTTCTTAAAGTTTTCGAAGTTAAAAGACATCGGTCTCAATTGTTGTTGAATGACCTTCTCTGATTCAATATTTTTATTTTATGAATTCTTTTTCAAAAATGGATGCTTCGTTTTCTGCCGCATCTGTGCCTTTCTTTTCCTATAAAACACCTGATTTTTTCTTTTTTACATTTTATCTATAAAAATACAGCACTATAGGTATAAATTTATCAAAGCACTTAAATTTGCTGTTCAGAATAAAATATAAAGCGTGAGTTCACTGGTTTTTTCTTCTTCCAAGCAACTATACCAAAAACGTTTCAAAGAATCGGATGAGGTGAAATCAGCAGGAAAAGTACTATTTTCAACCGGTTTGAATATTTTTTCGGCCCATATGCCATAAAAAACTGATGAAATATATCGTCTAGGGAACGAGCTCTCGGATTCAAAGAAAACCGAAATGAGAAAGGGGAGTGTGGGTGGCAGTCATTCAGGAAATTAGGCGAGGCCATTTGAAAGGGGGTGAGGAGGGGGCACGTAGACGACCGCACCAATGGTCATCTGATCCCCTAGATCGGGTTTACCGTGGTGTGAAGTCGCCCGTCGTCTCGATCCTGTGAATGCCATCAATTCTCACTATGCCTGATGCTCGGAAGTCATTTTGATCCTCCGTCTAGAGGCGAGCCGAGCGCCGGTACGAAAAACTGAGAGGGGCGCCAAATGAAAGAGATTCTTTTGCCATTTCGCAGATCTCAGTCAAATACTAAACCATTTTTTCTCCCTTTACATCCAACTTTGGCGCCACTGGCAAGCGGGCGCTGGTTTGCACCTGTGCCCCTGGACCGCCTCCGGTCCTCTGGTAACATCCTCGCCGACAAATACAATTAACCTTATCACACGCACACACCACTATGTCGCAATCCAGCCCATCGCTCAAGAAGTCAATACATAGGCTTCAAAGTAACTTCAAGCAAGCAAGCCTAATTTCCATCTCAGAAAATCGCTGCTTATTTTTATACTCGAGCATCTCGAAAACACTATTTCCACGTTCCACCTGCAGCTCTACCGATCACGCTCCCATCACCGTAACACACCTCCATCGAGGAGCAGCGAGACGGGAAAGCTCCAATGCTTCGAAACAGCCCATCCGCTGAATAGGGTCATGTCCAGCCAGGAAAAAAAGGGTATATTCGTCAAAAAGGTAATAAAATCAAAGCTCCAGTCTCCTCCCCAGCGCACCGGGAACGTTTTTTTTATCTAGCAAAAATGGATGATGTCACCCGATCGTCCGTTCTGACTGAACACGGTCGAGCACAAATGGATGATGACACCAATCACCTTTGTGATAGGTTAAAGTTCTAACGTCACTCAAGTGGAAATCCTGCCCACACTCGAACATGTCTGCTAGCTGGCTAGTTCACGTTTTTCAAAACAAGACATGTCTGAACATGCGGCAATTAACTACACATGTGCACCTACTCTTTTTTATTTTGCTTAGAACGGTATAACATAAATATAAGAAATATCAAAAATATAATACACACATATTCAAAATTCATTTCTAGATTTTGTCACATAAAAGCACATTTCTGAAACACACGAGCAATTTGGGAATGAGCGTAGATTAGCTTACGCGACAAAATAATCTAAAAAAATCCAGAATGAGTTCGACTTGGTAGGTAATCTTCAGTTTACAAGTACGTCCCGAAAAAATTGTTTGCAACATTTTTCTTTCGCGTACATGAATTCACTCCTCAAGACATTTAAAAAAAATAATAAACTGGTGAGACAAAACGGTTCATAACAAACTAGTTTTTAAACAGGGAAAATAAGAAAACTTGTGCTTGTTTTATTTTTAAAAAAATAGAGACAAGCATTATATTGTTGGTTTGAATATTTAATATTGAATTTCATATACTTTTACTTTGCATGTTATAATATTTCAATATTTAGCATTAAAGTAACTTTTTTAGAACTATATACCTCATTAATTTTATTAGAAAATAATGTTAATTAATCATTTTAAATACCTAAAGAAATTTTGCTGAGAAAAAGGTTATTTGTATTTTCTTTTTCATGGATCTGTAGTTATTTCGATAAAATTAAGTTATAATATATTTTGCCAATTTAATACATTGAATCTATTCAATTAATTTATTAAATATACTAATTATGAAATTGCATAGTATAGCAATTATAAAATGTAATTATTCTTAATAAAAATAATAGCTGTCATCATTAAAAGCATGCAAAACTATATTTTTCTAAAACCTAATCAATGGCAATTCGAAATATAAAAGTACATATGTGATATGATCTGAGATGGCTCTCAAGAGAATCAGCGCCTGGAGCCCTCCGAACTAAACTTAACGCTCCCTGATCACTTGCCACTTTAATTAACCATAGATGCAAAAAAATTAACGGGTTTGTAATCATTTTAAGCAAGAAGGAATGAAGGAAGGCCTATATCTGCCCTGAATATCTCTTGTTCATTTTCTGGAAGTACAAACTTCCAAAAATAAAAGATAGACTACCCTTAAAAGATTTTTGCAGAATTATATTGTATGTATGACTACTTATTGATTTACTTTAGAATTTAATTTTAATTTTTTTCACATTATGTTATATTTTGTGACTTATATTTCTGCATAATAATTTATTAAAATTGCAAAAGATAATGATTTATTGCTCAATTATTTTTTTGAATAACCTTATTGCAACAGCCGTTTGATTGCGTCAAAATGTCCTATTCCCAATTAAGCGGAATCGATTGTGTTTATTGGAATAAAGTAAAAGTATCTTTATTTTTTTCTAGTTAATAAGAGAAGCAAGGAGCACTAACAAAATACAGCAGAACTTATTGATGTTTAAAAGTTTATTTGTTTAAGCTTTCTATGTGGAAAAGAATTTGTTTTAATATTGATAGAGCATTGATGTACCTAAGAGAGCAATAACTATATAATGCAATAATACTAGACTCATGTCAAATAAATCAAGCAATAAACACGAAAACATTGGGTGATATGCAAAACGGTGAATTGTAAGTCGGCAATTTACAGTATGAGGGAGTAAGGTTGCATCGCGAATGCAAATAGGGCAACCAAAAATTAGCGATAAAACGAAATCCCACTGTCACACCGAACGTTCAAAAGGGCTTGCCTGACCTGATGCTTCCAGTTGCAAAAGCAGATAGTTCCCGGAACCGAGATACTCAAACGGAAAAGTTACGAGTAGAAGAACACAATTCCGGATGAGATGTCTTTGGAGAGGTGCGCTATGCTGCAACATGGTGCAATTGGCAATCTGTTTGTTGCCTGAAGATAACTGAATGTGACCGAAGTGTCAATCGTAAGCTGTACCATACCAAAGGGATCAAAAGCCAGTAGAAGATGGGCTGGACGCCGAGTATCACCCACAATGTGGTAGACAATCCTACGTGTTGAATGTACCTACACGCTCAGAAACTAACAGCGCGGATGTGGTACGTGCCTCTGCTGCTGCAGAAAGGCCCATATACCCGCCAAACCGTGTCGTCGGTGATGACAGCCAGTGACGCACGGCGACCCTGTTGTTGTGTGCCTTGTCCCAGCGCACGTCAGAGGCTGTGCATTGGGCCCGAAATGCAGTTGGACACCAGACAGTGGGGCCACATCCTTACGAATGGAGTTCTCGATTTAACTTCCAGAAACGATTCCCAGCTGCATGATATGGCGAGAGCCAGACACACCAGTCGAGCTTTCCAAACATCGTCGAAAGACCATTCCGCCCAGGTGGGTTATACTTGTCTGGGCAGGAATAGGAACGAACCGAACCTAACCTCCTACTGTCAGCTGATTCGCCACAGTCGGATACCGACTAAACTAAGCACCCTTGTGCAACTTTTTATGATTGCATTTACCGACGCGATATTTGCATGGGATTCGATAAATCCGCAGCTGAGCACTTGGTGCGGAGTTATCTGTAGAGTGACATTCCACAGATGCGTGGGCCTGCTAGATCACGACCTGCATCCCATAGAGCAGTGTGTGGAGTATGTGGAAGATTTCAGGTCGCAGTGTGCCTCCGGGCACAATCTCACGAAGAGCCCCACTTAAAAATTTGATTACAGGAATGGCATTACTCCACAACAAGGATCGAATCACACATTTCAACTATGACCTTGCCGTTGTCAAGAATGCATTTCATGCTGAGGGCATCATACTCCGTATAAGGTGTGGTGTCAACCTCCGCACATTTTGACTCATTCTTGAATATCGCCGCGATCAGCGTAATGATATGTGTTTTGTTTGTCTTTGCTTTATTGTTTGATATGGGGCTAGTAATGCCACACTACCTCGGACAATAACTTTAGTTATTCATTAAAAGGTTTGTTTTTTTTCCGAGTTTTGCCTTTTGCTTGCTATGCTTTTTTGAGCAGGAGTGCTAATGACTTTTCCGCAGTTTAGACGTTAAAGTGATCGATTTCAGTTACATACAACTTAAATTAGTTTTACCCTAAAAGATTTCTTATTTTTCCATAAATAGTTTACCGTTTTTTCTGAGAAAATTGATAAAGAAACAACTGAATGATAGAAAATGATTGTCCGAAGCCCTTAACTATATCATTGAAATAATTTTAGCAATACGTAACTGAACGAAGTACAATGA
>BGPR01000423.1:620476-636307 GCA_013235015.1 Araneus ventricosus | reverse complement strand
TATGCAGAACCACACAAGTTTTTATATATTACATTTAATTTTATTCTATCATTTAAGAAGTAAAATTAGAAGTAATAACGAGCATATCAACTAAATGAAAGAAAATGGAGGGGTTTTTTTTTTTTACAATCAACTGATCATCGACTTCCACAATTAATAAAGTTAGGTGAATACAGGTGAAATATAGTATTCTAAATGCATTTCAGTTTCAGCTTTCTAACTAATATAGAGTTAATGTTTTAATGATTTCTCTGATGTTTTTTTCTTATAAATACATTTATTGTTGTGAAAAGTCTATCCTATAAGTCAGCATTTGATATTATGATGAAGTAGTTATAAATTACAAAATGTTCAGAAGTTCTTCCAGAAACCTTCCACAGAGTTCTTTATAAACATTATTTAGTATGATTATCGAGATTTATACATCTAAACAAAATAAATTCCACACTTCAATTAAATCACTAATGTTAAATATTAAAATGCCATTAAAAATACCATTAATTAGAAAAATACCAATTTAAAAAGTTTTACATCCAAAATAAATTTTGAATGAAATCAATATATCCCAAGACAAATACTTAATTTCATGTAAATTACCCATACTTAATATCAAAATAAGAAATAAAAAAATCAAAATCGCATCGAAAAATTTGGTACACTTTATTTCTTCTATACTTGTTCAAAAATCATGGTTATTTAAAATTGGATTAATATTAGGAAACTTCAATTCATTGAAAATTATCATTAATCTTTAGAAGCAATGAAAAATAACATACATATATGCTCACTTTTCTACTATATTTCTGAAGATAAATATGCCAGTGTTTTTAAAAAATTAACAAAAAAAAAAAAATTCTTTGTAAAAAATCTCGCTTATAAATTCACAAACTAACAATTATAGATTCTTATATCGATGACAAAAGAAAATGAATAAAAATAATAAGAATCAACATACCTTGCCTTAAACAAAAAGGAAAAATAAATAATAAAATTGGCATAACAGAAGTTGTTGATGGTGGCTTACGGATTATGTAACAAGAAATTTCACCTTTAGTTTCAATACAACATTTATATGGATACTTTCTTCACTTGTTAGCAAAACCTCATGCGTATAAATTTAGTTTATAATACATAAGCAAAAAGGAAGCATTGTTTACCTAAGAATTTTATTTCCATACTCCTGAGCGAAGAGGAAAATTTCGGATCACTACAACATCACACGCACGCAGTATTATTTGTTTACAATGTGCAAGCTGAGGGAAGGGTGGAAAATGACCATGCGCTGTTGAGCAAGACACACCCACGTGTGTTATCGCTAAATTTTTCAAGATGATGATTGGCGAATTTTTACTTCTTTATGATGAGACATGAACTCAAGGTTATTACCTGTTATACAACAACCTCACGTGGATAAAGAAGAATAATTACGAAACTACTCTTCATGAAAAGACTGTCACCTGATTTTTTTTATGATATTAAAATCTCATTTTCAATAAATATCATCTAAAGGAGGATAAAAAGGGCGTGGAGTCGTTGACTAAAGAAAAAAATAAACGAAAAAATAAATAAATGAATTAATTAAAATAATAAAATCCCGATTTCTGAACATTAATTAGTGACATAAAACTGCAGCATTAGTAATTTTTCATCGCCATGCATTCTCAAAATCCTGCAAATTGTCATATGAATTCAACGAACCATTTCTAAACTTTATTTTTATTTTTTTTTTTTTGCGAACTTCATAAAAAAAAAAAAAATGGTAATGTTTATAGACTGTAAATTGCGCGGAGCGACAGGCATGATGCAAAGATCGTTCAAATAGATCTACAGGGCAGACCGTTGGACCTAAAACTAAAATATAGTTACTTCTTGAATAGTAGGTGCTCACTAAGAAATGATTTTTAAATAAAAATTAGTCGCGAAATTTTAACGATTTTTTTTTTCTAAATAACTTCGGAGCTTATTATTACACAAAAACTATTTTTTCACCACTCTAAATTTAAAAAAAAAAAAAATGATCTTTTCAGTGATAACAATTTTATTTTCGTAAAATTTTTCCTCTAAATTTAATAAATTTTCAAAAATATCTTAAGTATATTTTACAGAAATACTTTTCATTGCTTTAGCAACTGCGTTTACAACGTGTTTTGATATATTTTTAATATTTTTTTGTGTTCATGTTACCGTTGATAAAAAATGGGATAATTTTTTAAAAATAATATAAAGGCAGACAAATCAAACTTAAAATATTATCAAACTTCGGTCTACAGGTTCAAATCTTCTTCTCCCACCCTTTTTTTTTAAATTACAGAACTACACAAATATCATTCCAAAGTTGCGCTTTAAATATTATAGTAATGGAAGATAAAAAGATATTTTTTTTATTTAAATTTGTTGTTCTGTTAATTTGCATTTAAGACCCTTTAGGCTCGACCTTTAAATTCATCATACCTTAATTTGAATAATTTTCATTGATATCGATAACCGATCGTTCCCCATTATAATTCTAATCGTTATGCGAATTACTTAAAAATCACTGATCATGATTAATCATTTATTATACTACTTATGGTTATGTTAATCTAATATGTCAATATTAAAAATAAAAAAAAAATAAGAATTTAACGCCTAAAATATTATTGTTTCAAAATTATTCAAATGATTGAGTGATGTCTCAGTCATTTTCACTACGAAAAAATTCTTTCTTCGTTCGTTAAAAATACTTAATTTTCATAAACTGAATAATATTTAGTTACATAATTGTTACTAAATATTAATAATTAGTAATATTAGTATCATAAACTATATAATATTTCGTTTAGGAATATTTAGCTTTCGTTGTTTAAAATAAAGTGCAACACTTGTGAAAAATTTTAACATTAAATAAATCTGAATTGTGAGCATGAATGTAATTTCCAAAAGTGGTTATCACTCATTCATTCCTTTTGTATCGAATATTATTTAGAAGCAATTAGCACTATTTAAAACTTGAAAAGGAACTTGAAAATTTCCATTATTAAATAAAATTAATTTAATTATTTTAATGGCTGCTGCAAAATGGTATATGCAATTTAAATAGAATGAAACGGAGATTCGCCCACAGCTTTAATTTTATCATCTTTGTGTTTAAAATATAATGGCACTTAATTTTATCTTTCTCACGGACTTTTAAAAGAGTGATGTAATAATTGCATAAGCCAAAGCTGGATAATTATTACGCTGCGTGATTCTTTCTCTTTTTTTTCTGTAATTTTTCACAAAAGATGTATAAATCGATTTCAATGTAAGGAATATAAAAAAATAACTTAGAAGTTTATTTTTGATTTTTAAAAAAATATAATTTAACTAAAATAATCTGTTAATTAAAATTTGTTTTTTGAAATAATTTCTTGCTTCAGTAATAACAGTAAATAATCTTATTAATTACTTATCAAGTTGCTCAAAATTAATGGGAGGCTACGGGAATGTTCTCCCCTCCACTTTTGCGCATATTTATTCAATGCGGTGCGTTTTGCGATTAGTTTCACAATATAATGAAGAGAATCCAGTATACATTTTAGACCTCTTTCCTTTGACCGTAACTAGTCTGAAAAGTTGATACAGATCTACCAGTTGGGGGTCAAGATAATATGCCAAATTTAATTTATCTTGCTTTTTATTTTTACGAGTTCAGACAGACAAGCTATCTTTTAACGAATTCAGTATAAAGTTAGACACAAATCTGCAACATTGAAATAAAAAAAATCATATACTAAAATTCATCCATCTGGCTTCTTGCCTTTTAGAGTTATCGCGTTTACAAACGTACGAATAGACAGATCGACAGACAATCAACCCGTTGATGTATTTAGTCCAAAATTTGATTCTCATCTACAATGCTAATAATAAAACCATATGACAAATTTCATCTATCTAGTTCATTGCGTTTTTCAGGTATAGTGCCCATAGATACGCCGACAGACCAACATAATTCCAAATAGGGTTTTTGAGAAATCAGGAAAGTCTCAAACGAGAAGATTCATCAATGTCTCGAATCGAATTTTTTGACGATTACAATACTCTCTTCGTATTCTATCTGTAGAAATAAACAATATCATTTCTACGTAAACTTTTTCAATTCGGTTAAGATATCCTGATTCCAGATTAAGACATTATTAAAATAAATTAATAAATAGCAAACATATTATCTTGACATGTGGTGATAATTCTGAGTCATGAATATACTTCTTGACATTACGCAGAATTGTAATTTTAATTGAAAATATGGTCCCATCACTCATTAAAATGAATTCATCGCCTTCTATGGATTGTAAAGATTAGCTTTAATGAAATAGTGTTTTCATCTATCCATTCATTCCCCTAAATGTTAAAGTTTCTGTTAAAGTTGAAATTAGTCGGCGAAGTTTGAGGAACATTTCTTGTAAACATAGTATAGTATTGTTGCAAAAGTCTATCTGTGGGTGTATGGTGTGAACAGTCCAACACGCAGGATAATGGAAAATGAAGGTTTATTTACAAATATGCAGAAAAACACGTAGCACAGGTACAGGAAACAATAGTTCTTGTACAGATTACCAATGGAAACAGACAACTATTCACAGGTAATAACAGTTCAGCACTTTGTTATCTAACAACACAAACAGTCAGCAAATAACTAGTGACGACAATAACTGCACTTTCAATAGCGCTCAGCTCACCAGCTTCCTAGCTCGCACTGCGGACGAAGCTCTCAAGTCGTTCCGAATGGATCAACACTACACCGCTCGGCGTCTAACAGCTTACTAGCTCGCACAGCGGATAGGACTCCAAAGACGTTCGCGCTCCAAGGCGATGCCAGTCGACCAACACACTACCCATCGTCCAAGCGCTCTCCTTATATAGTTTTCCCGGCAGGCCGTGACGTCACATGGAATGATCTAGCACATTCATGGTGTATCTTCTCTCCCAATAGAGAAATCGAGAAGATTCCAGCACCTTTGAGATCCCATATTTCGTCGAAAAGTCGCCAAATTTGTCGCCAAGTTTGTCGCCAAAGTCAGGGGTCTAGACTTGGCTACTGTCCGTCATCTCATACTTACCCCTGTAAAACTCTCTTCCCAACCATAAGACTCACATTGCTAGGAAGCGACTTTCCATGTTTGTAACAATATACTACTTTCATCCCTTAAGAAAGTTTTCACAGCAAACATTCTCAGAAAAACATGCCCTTTGTTTGATTCTGATTTTGTAGTTAGTTAATTTGTCGTTAATTTTTAAAATTATTTTGCATATAACTGAGTTTTTGTGGACTAGGAAGAGCATGTCCAATTACAAGATGATCATGGAGAAATAAAATTGTCTCTAAATTGAAGTTTCTGCCAAACTGCTAAATAAGAACAAATAAAAGATGCCTTTGAACTGAAAATTCTCTTCCTTGCTTCCTGGTTTTACATATATATATATATACAGGGCGGGCCCGAACAAAAGCGGGGGCTGGTGCAAAGTTGATTTGCGGGGCCTTGAAACTGATTTCGTAGAACAAAATATGTTATTGCATTAGGATTTTATAATTAGGATTGTTTTCACGGATGTCATACGGTGTAATTTGAGTTTCGCGATTTTTATTGTTCAGTAACTGTTGATTATAAATTTCGTCAGTTTGTTGGACATTTTCGGTTTTTAAAAATTCTGCACGGGAGTTCCTCTTGTTTTCAGCAATTTTCTTTCGTTTTCTGTGTTTTTCTTAAATTTATTAGATCCACACATGTGTTTCCTTCTGGCATCTCTGTCTCTAGTCATATTGCGAAATTGTCCAAAAATAATATAAAAAAATTAAGATCAATTTTTTAGTAGTATGATTACAACAAACAACAATGAAATATATTATTTAGTAATTTTTAGTAATGCATTATATTAAGCATTTATCTTCCCTTTAAATACGAATATTTTATTTATTTCCCCACCAAACGTAGGATGTACTATCATCCGTTACAACGCAAGCATAATGAAGCACATTGTTTTTACTTTTCTTACTCTGTTTTGGCTATGTAGTGAGATTCAAAGCACCCCCAACCTTACCTTTGATCGGTCGACGTGAAATGCGCACATATCGCGTGATTATATACAAATGCATGTATATTCGGATTAAAATAAAAAATTAAAATGCATTCTTAATTTGCAAAATCAGTCAGCTGCGCGGGGCCTTTAGAAAACGCGGGTCATAGTGCGGCCGCACCGTTTGCACCGCCCTCCGGCCGGCCCTGTATATATATAATGCACATATGTAATATATATAATGTGTACATATAAAAAGCCCTTTATTTAAAGTAATTATTGACTTTGGAGAGTTAAATTACAAATTTAACAGATTTTTTTGTGGAAACAACATTCATTTTCTTTTTTTCGATTTTTTTAGTTTTCATCGAATCCGAAATAAGTATTTATACCCTGAGCAGAATGGCTCCTTCTCAATGCAGACCGATAAAAGCACATAACAATTCAATTAATACTTTTGAGTTATCATTTCGATAAGAGCTTTATTGTCAGTGGTAAGATACTTGAAAAGAAATAAGTAAATCCGAAAACTTCTGCTGCAAAAAAGATAAGAGTCACGTGGCGTTAAAAGATAACTTTAATGATATTTCATGTAATGAAAGAAGTATTTTTGATTTCTGTAGAACACCTTATGAAAATGATATGAAAGCTTCTGACAAATAATTTGAAATGCAAATTGCTGAAGTAATAAAGCTATCAAAATAGGCTTTATTTCAGAAAATCCAGCTTATTCTAATATAATAAACAGCCTCTTTCTTAAAATCTAACAACACATCAAAATAATTAGTGTTTCTCTCATTTGGAAAATGAGTCTAATAAGATGATGTATTGATGGTCAGATCACAGCTGTCACCATATATATCAATAGAAGCTGTTCATTTCTAATCACTTCATGCATTTATTGGCATCCAAAATTAAAGTTACTTATACGAAACATGCGATATCTCGAACGTTTTTTTTTATTGTTGTTGTTTGTTTGTAATTAAACACACTTGGCCAGTACTGAGAGACAGTAAACAGTAACGTAAATTTCTGCATTAATTGCAAATGAAAGGAGTAATTTTTTTTAGCAAAAAAAATCAAAACATGACATTTCTGTTATTTAAGGAACTTGTTCATCCCCCCCCCCACAGCTTTATAAGCTTCTGACCGGGCCCTCCTGTTGAAGATTAAGTTGTGAATCATAGTTTTCGTGTCAACAAATTCCATTCTTCGAATAGCGAGGATGTAAAAGCCTGGAGGGTTCTGAAAGGTGATTGAACGGCTGTTCATAGAACATTCCAAACACAGCCTAAGGAATTAGGTCTCGAAACTTCGTTGGCTACGCTACTGGACGAAAACCCTCTTCCACAAAGCTACCTACAAGCTGAGCTCTGTGTAGCCTCTGTGATCTATTAGAAGAAAGTCATTTTCCCGAAAAAGCCTCACTTAAATTTCAAGAACCTCATCCCGCATCTCATCAGTCATAATACCCCCATCAAAGGTATGCAAAAATGTCCAGCTTTCCAACTATGTCTTACTCCTACAACATCTCCACTTCCAGAAAAGTAGTCGCTTTGCCTTATGTTGTAGGGATGATAGATCCAGACCTCGATCTTGCTATGCATAAGAATGATGTTCCTGTTTCACAAAAGGTGGACTTCCTTCTGCGATTTGTTGAGGAACATGCATACTACCGGTTGTCAGACGAAAAGGTCTTACTCCTCTAGGCATCTATAAAGTTTGCCTAAAAATAAACTGCAAAATCAGGTGTAAAGGAGAGAAATTAGAATAGATGCTCTAAAGAACGATCTGCAACCAAAATGCATGCAGAATAGAGACGAAGTGAAAATTGGCAAGCATTCTGAAATACACATGGGAAATCATGCAATTCTCCAGTATCGTCCGAAACCTTGCGTCGAGATCCTCTTCAGATTCAAGGGGAGCCTCGTATACGGTATTCCTGAGCTGTACGCAGAATTTTTTTTTTGAAACACGATAGATGAGGCAATCGTGGTGGTCAAATTACGGGACTAACTTGCCTAATTACGTCCCGATAATGTCACGCCCCGCGACCAAAATGAGCTGGTGCTCCATCACGCTGGAACCACATACGCCACAGGATGCCTATTTGAAGCATTCTCAAACAAGACTGTCAGTACCTCCTGAGTCTCTGTCAAGGTGTTTAGACAGTCTTAGATAGTTGTCAATGATTCTCAGTCAAGCACTGATGAAGAACAGTAGCTGATGCGCATATGGATAAGCAATATCTGGATTTGCATTCGCCCACACGTGTTCATTGAGGCTGTTAATTGCATCCTCGCGTGCAAAGGTATTCGTCATAAAATTTGAACGCACCACACTCTGCTGCAGGACCTAGCTTCGAAGTCCATGCAACAAGGATAACTTGGTGCTTTTAGTGCTTGGATTCTTTGAACACAGTATGATATCAACCTTTATTCTTTCAGCACCCGCTATGTCGTTGGGTGTGGCTCTCCAAAACTATTTGCATCTTGTACTTGGCTGATCTACTACCGATCCTGAATGGTCTATATAACAATTGCCATCTTTTCTCATTGTCAAATATTCTGTCCTTTCTCGATATGTATCCAATCGGGAAGCAAGTGAAGATCACATTTCACACTGCTGTCGATGTAAGCGCGCAAATTTTTTAGGGTTGGGCAGCCGTCTAAGGCAGAGAGTGATAGGCAAAATACAACCTGCTTAGAGGTTCTATCCGGTCCGCCATAGATTTTAAAACAGTAGAAAACTGAAAGAAATTTATGCTTCGTAGAAATGCTATATTTATAGTAAAATACGTATGTATATCTTTTAGAAATGTAGTCACAGCTTCATTCATCGTATTAGTATAAAGGAATTTTTTAAATAATATTTTTTGAGTCTTTATTGAGTTTTATAATAAATTATAATGGCTCATCAAAATTTTTTTGACCCGCTCCCCTAAAATATTTTGCCCATCTCTCGTTATCCTGTATGTACATGTTGACTCTCTGCTACTACCGTTTACATATTAGAAAATAAGCTCAGAGGCCATACCACTGGTGTGCTGCCCAATATTACACACTATGTTTTTCACGCAATTTGCTGCGGACTCTGACTTTTGCCTGATGAAACTATCATGCTTCACCACCGTGGTCTAATACGTCATGAATGCCACATATCCTCTGGATATGCGACATCCGATGGATGGGACGTAGTGGACTTGTGGCTTATCTACAACGCTCACTGGACCTGAATCAACTGGACTCAGTTGAAGACTTCGTCATGATAGGTCAAAACTAGTCTTAAGTACTCTAGGATGAGGCAAACAAGGCATGTACCCTAGGCACCACAATCAAGAGTCTCAAAGTTGAGGTTTCATTTAATTTCATTTTAAAGAAGTTTTTGTTCTTTTTAATTCAATGAAGGGTTTAAGCCAGAAAAATTGCCTTATGAAAATTGACAAATATAATTTCAATGGCTTTAGAGTACAAAGGATTTTTCTCCTTCTTCTTTATGAGAAGCAAACTTCTTCCAGTTTCATACTGTTTTTATGGCGATCGACAGAGATAATGAATAAAGCGAGAAACAGACAATCAAATCTACTGTAAATTACATGCTACACGATTCGACATAATACGATATTTGGTGCTAATTTATCTGTAAGATTTTTTCATTGTTTCAACAGTTATAAACTGCAAGAAACGATATTTCATTTATCTACTCAACGTGTTCACAGAATATAACTTTATCTGTTTTTATTTTTCCTATACCCGCTGTAAAAAGAGAAAGAGCAGTAATCGTGAAAAAAATTGACCGCGAAGTTCTGAGGAATCTCGCTTCAGACTTCCGTGCATCCGAAAGAGCCATTTTTAAAATTATATCAATCTGTTTCTGAACGCGATAACTGAAAAAAGGAATTAACTACTACATAAGATGAAATTTGGAACGTCGTCTGAACACTAAAATTGTAGATTTTCATCAAATTTTGGGCGAAATACGTCAACGGGAAGTCTATCCATCGTCATAGCTTAAAAAGGTCCCAAACTAGATGAACGAAGTTTGGCATGTGGCATCATAAGAATTGTAGATCTGCATCAAATTTTGGAACAAATCTGTCTATACGGGCTAACCGCTTGTCGATCTGTCTATTTGTGTGCCTGTGAATACAGTAACTCAAAACCTATCTACTCAGATAAATAAAATCTGCTTTGTAGTTTTGCCACCAAAATTGTAGATATGTATCAAATTTTGGAACAAATCTGTCTACGGGCTAACCGCTTGTCGATCTGTCTATTCGTGTGCCTGTGAATGCAATAACTCAAAACCTATCTACTCAGGTAAATAAAATCTGATATGCGGTTTTGCCACCAAAATTGTAGATATGTATCAAATTTTGGACCAATTGATAGAAGGAAAGACGTAAAGAAGGTTGTCTGTCTTTTATACAGACCCATAGTTTGTGCCCTATCTTGAAATTTTCGCACACGCGTTCTACAAAAAATAAAAGAAAGAAAAAAAAAATATTATCATCTTTTCGAAGTTCAAAAGTGAATGAAGTGGAAATCTGATCCTTTTTTATAGTTTTGATAACTGACTCTGATAAAATTCGAACCAATTTCATTATTTTATCAAATTTTTCAGTCACGTGCAGGGGTTTAGTGAGCCGGAATGCACCGGCATTCCGGTACTGCTTTTTTTCATAAGAAATAAACAAGAAAAAATTGTGGAAACGTCCTTAAAAGAGCGCGATTTTTGTCATCCAGGTTAGAGCGTTCGGCATTGCTTTTGAAGCGTTCCGGAACTTCAAGTCTGGACATTCAAGATCTCTCCGCTACACGCAAATCCGACAGCTCCACGTCAAAACCGGTCGTCAGTGCAAAAAACTAATAAGAGGCGGTGCACTCGGAAGTTTGTACATCCCAACAATCTGGATATTCAGCCACTCCATTTTTTTTATTTCTCACGCCGACCCTGCTTACCCGAAAGGTATAAAAAATGTCACGAGTCGGCGGGAAGAAAATCCCAATATAAATATTAGCGCAATACAATACAATACAAAAAATTAGTAATACAATACAAATGTCAATATAGATACAATAAAATACGAACACCAAACATAATAAATAATTACAAACATAATAGATAAATACAAATATACGTAATAAAAAAGAAACATACATAAAATAAGAAAAAAAATGAAAAATTAATAAAATCTAATAAATAGTAAATAAATTTTTTAAAAAAGAAGCAAGAAGTACCCTTAAGGAAAAAAAAAAGTCTGAGATACAATTTGGAAAGGAGAGACTTAAAAAAAAAACAATTTTGAAAAAGAAAAGAAACAACAGCAAAGCAATTTCTATAACAAAATTTAGGATTTTTTTAAAACAAAAGCCGCTCCATTTGGACTTTCGGGCCATAAATGCTGAAATGCGACCGGTGTAAATACGTGGGGGAGAGGCTGTCTCGGTCTAGAGAAAATTGGAGCAGGCAGGGGCCGGGGGAGAAAGTGCAGTAGCGGATCGGACTAACACTTAGCAGATGAATTTGCGCTGCGTGGAGCGGCCGTGAATGACCTGTGTAAATGGATGGGCTAAAAAAAATGGAATGGCATGGAGTAGAGTGGAGCACTCGTGAATGTCCAGCTTATCAGACATTCCGTTATCGTAAAAGAAACAACTTTCTTTGGATTTTAATCCAAAGCAGAATTTTTAACTTTCACTCCTATTTTGCTTTTTAATATACAAGTGAAGTAGTATGCTTCTTTTAAACATTGATTTTCTAAATTGTTTTTTTTTGTCGCAAATGGTTAGATTTTGTTTTATATTTTAGCGCTTTTAATTTATAATGCACCCATTCAGTATATCAGACGTATTTTAATGTCTATCTTTCAGCTCGAGCTCATCGAATACGATTTTATTTCAATTTATAAGTTTTATTAATTTTTATTGCATTGTGATATATTTTCTGGCTCTTTTTAACGTCGTAGTATCTTTAATTCAGGCTTTTTTCCTCCGTTTATCATTGCAACCAAGCTTTGACAAATCATTTTCGTTCTTTCGCAAAATATTTAATCACATGTTTTTATGACATTTTTAGAAAATAAGGTATGAAAACGTTGCTTGTGTGTTTGCATATTGATTGAAAAGCAGGTTTTTATTAAAATTTTGCAGGTTTTAAACTATGAAGTAAATACCGTCACAATTTAACTTCTGAAGTAAGAAATGATAAGATAATTTTTTTTTTAATCTCTCCATTTCTAAACTAGGCTTTTCTTTCCCATTATATAATATAAAGGATAAAAAAAATTTCATTTCTCTTTTCGCTTCACATTTTACTTTCGGATTGCAAATGATTGATTGCTATTGCCTCTGTAAACATTTTTTTAAAAAAAGATGATAACTAAATTATGAAATATATCTGGTACATACACTGTTCTATCGTTGTTATGTACGCTTCCTTTTCCTTATCGTTGTTATGTACGCTAACATACAGAACGTCTCCCCATGCCCCTGTACCTGTAACCATTACAGTTACAGAACCAGTTGGGTGGAATTCACTAACATACAGATGAATTTTGTACCATTTCGACTTTTGCATTAAAAATAAAATTTCAGGAGAAATCAATGATCTGGAGTAGAAGCTGCAGGCGCACAAGGCTTCTAAAGTAGTATGGGTTTGCAGGGGTAGCGCCAGAGGGGGGGACCGGGGGGGCCAGGCCCCCCCTGGCGGGGAAAATTTTTGTAAGGGGTATTCAACTGTAGTTGATAACACACCCGGGTGAAAAATTTGAGACCAATTTCATCACACTCGCCCCCCCCCCTTTCGGGGAGATCGTGCCCTCCTGTCGGGCATATCGCCCCCCGTTGAGCAAACTCTAGCGCCATTCCTGTGGGTTTGAAAGCGGTTCACAAAATCTGAAGTTTCAAATCCTTTTCTGAGAAACCTTGAAGAGCAGGACTAGCATAGGATATTCAATTGACGTGAAAGACAAAACGTATGCCTGAAAGTGGCGGTTTTCGCACAGGTGCTAGAGGCGGTTGCCTCGTGCCTTATGAGCTTGAGGGGACTCAAAATCTATTCGACATGCATCGCACTGCTAAGCCGACATGGAATTTACAACATTTGGTATGGGGAGGGGCATCAAAACAATTTTGTGCCTGTGGCCACATATTGCTGAAATCCGAAACTTGTTCTAGAAGTCATCTAGAACAAGAAAAGCTCCAACCAGGTCACTCAGGTGTTAATAAAGATCAACCTCTTGTACAAGGGTTTGAAAATCCATCCCGACAATGTTGAGTATCATGACCCGCGTCTCTTATTCAATGTAAAAAAAGAGAAATACAACTCACTGCCTGACTCATTACGAAGTCTCTCACCCATGAGGCCCAGGAACTTGAAATTTGGCAGGTCGTTTCGGCTGTTGGGTATCAGGAGTTAATAAGAAATAATTTTAAACCTACTCATTCAAAAGCTCAAATCTGACAACCGTCATCTTAAATAGTAGTTATTTTAGACCGGGAGCTATGATGGCATAGTAAAAAGATTGTTGAGTTTAGTTATGAATTTGAATTGTGGATATGGAATATAGGAGTTGGCCAAGGAAAATCTATCTTCAACCCGAGAATTCCTCTGATCTGTCATCCAATTCAGGCGGATGCGTTGCTTAATAAAGGTTTGATATGACTATTAACAAATATCAGAGGCCGAATTTAAAAGCGGTTGGCGCGGACGTGAGAACGGAATGTTTGCCCATAGTCAGTAAACTGCCTGTTCTACAGTCAGCTTTGCCAGCTTGGTTGTTTTCCAGCCTGAAGGTAAAATGACGAATGTAACAGGAAGTCATCAAAAATTAATTATACTCAGTAAAACATTTTTCTACTTCACTTTCTACAAATATATATTGAAATAAAAAATGTGCGGGCTCTCATTTATTTTCTTCTTCTTCACTAGGCTGGATTTCGTGGATGAAGCAATCAACGGGAATTACTAGTACTGTGTAATATATTATTCTTTATATATTTTAGATGCTTCCTTTTGTTGAGTTCGTTAATGATAAAATCTTTCGTCCCCTTTCTAATATGTTCTTTACACCCAATTCATTTGTGTTAGTTACTGAACATTTGGCCTGATAATTATCACTATTAAGTACTTTTCATTAAAATTTCAAGTTTAAGCTCGAAGATGATTTTGTATTGTTTTACATATGTTTATTTTGTAAGATGACGTAGCGTCTCAATTTCTTTACGATCTCTGTTAATTAATGTTTTGACCAAGCTATCGGGTAATATAATAAACGCAGCTGAACAACCGATTTTTCTTTAGAACAATTTCTGGGAATTTTTGCCCTGAAGTTGCACTGTCCCTTAGTAGTTGAACAATTAATACACATACAGCTTTAGGAACTTCTTTGAATTCTAAAAATTTTAATCAAATATCCATTAGAAACAGGATAAATTTAATTATTAAAATTATACTACTATTAGTTAACTATTACAATTAGCTGATAGAATTAGAAGGAAAATTCATCAACACTGGCCTTATTTCAGTGGTCATTTTTGTTGATTTTGCTTTTTGCAGTTTTAGTTAGAAAACAGTGATTACGCAGCCTGTCTTGCCTCAAGAAATTCGTCATGTAGAATTTTATTAATTTTAGTTTTGTAGATGAGAACTCAAAACTAGCCGTGATGACAAGAATGTTTAAAAATAACATCAAAGCAGTACACACTTCAGGAAAGCTCAGTGGGGGCGATTGAGTTGAAAAAGTAGGGGGCAAAAAAATTTATAAACATTTGTACCCGGGAGTATAGGAGTAGACAACAAAATTTAAAAAATTACTTACAAAATTAGCTAGCTTTCAAAGACACAATTGCTTTTTTATAATTCCTAGTTTTAGGGGCGACTGCCCCCTATATATATATATATAATGATTTTCGTGGTTGCAGACATTGAAATAAACAGGCCGAGCAAATAACTACTTCTTATTTTGTTATCAAACTATTTAAGTAAAATATAGGAGAGTGGTGGGTGTTCGTGCATCTCCGTTTAGGTTACAAGTAAAAGTGAACAGAAAAATCCCTGTATTTTCTTAGATAAGGGAATAACATATTGACACGTGATCAAAGTGAAGGGAATATTGGGTATTTTTAATAAATTACGTAAGAGTTTTAGGGAGAAAAGTCTAGCGCCAAGAAGACGCATCATTATTTTCGGTGGTCACGTGAAAGCGATTAAAATATTCTTTTAGTAATAAATATGCCAAAACGAGAGATTTAATATACCTCCAGCGCGGGAAAAGAACGAAACTGGAGTTTTAGAAAAGTGATTTTGGAATACATTAAGATTTTAAAATATATAATATTAGAATTTGAAATAAAATTAAGTGAGATTATTACATATATATATAGAGAGAGAGTATAAATCGTAAAATGAAAGAGTATAAAATGTGAAATGAAAAACGCAATAAAAACACAGAAACGTTTCTTCAGGGGATGAAGTTATTGTGAATTTGAAGTTCCCTAATGGCAGAAGATTATTCGGTTTCGTGTCTAAAAGTTTTTTGTGATATTGGTTTTATTATTTGGAAATGATTTTTTAAATATTGTGCTGAAAAGAAATAATTTTTTATTTATTGGTTTCACTTTTGGAAGTAGGACAGAGGTAATGTTTATATGCCCATGTAATTATAATATCTCGGGTCGGAACCAGTGGCGTAGAAACGAGAGGGGGCACGGGGGTATAGAATCTCCTAGCCCCACTTAAGGGGCGCCATGGAAACAAAATATTAGTGTATTTATGTCAATTTTTAAAATCAAACGA